>PVIJ01006773.1:0-56919 GCA_004024925.1 Scalopus aquaticus
TTCCTTATAGTCCTGTTAGAAGCACACACACAAGCTTTAAAAAGACAATACTGCCTTTTGTTTTCTGCCTTTTATCATAATTGAATAATCAAGGTAACCAATTGCTGAAAAGATAGCAAAAGATCATTTTAAAAGATCCAAATTCATTAAAAAATAAATAATAAAAGTTAAGCAGAAGGGTTTCAAATGACTAATTTTAGGAGTATGTGAATTCCCTTCATAGCACAGCATGGCAGCTGGATAAGCATAGGACCAGCCCCCTGGTACTCTGAGTCCTGGCCCATCATTCACTAATTCATATCCTGGACTTTCCTGGGCCTCAGTATCCAAGTGTGCAAAGGAAGGAAGGGGAGGAGGAGGGAAAGTAGTAGAAATGAGAGAAATGGGAAAAGTAAAGGAATGAGAAAGGAATGTGAGAGGGAAAAGAAGAGAGGGAAGAAATGAATGACTCAATTTGTTCTTGGAGAGCCCCATGATATTGTAACCTGAAACAGCCAAGTTATTAGAAACCCATTAGAAAAAAAAAATTGCTCATTCTTAGGAACTAGGTTTAAAAAAGCTATTTATTAAGTTTCCACTCAGAATAAATTGGATGAAAACTATGATTATCTATTATCCACTTTACTTTTCATCTTTCTGTAAAGCTAATTTCACACAAAGCATGTCTAATTATTTTAAACTTGCACAGCTAGTATTATAGAACAAACCAAAATTGATAGATTATCAATGTCTAAAAATTGAAAGTGGGATTTTAAAGCATGCCTTATGTTTTTGAGTTTATTTTCTCTGTAGTTTCAGATAATATTCAAGCTTTACCCCATTTCCTCACAGCATTTACTGATGGGTGTCGATGTTTTTGGACTAGACACCCCTGATTTGATACTAAGTTTGATCTCAGAGTGTTTCCAGCATATGTTCTATTATTTCCATCTTGTGTGGTTTTGCCTTATTTCATTTCTACAGTGTCATTTTAGGTCTACAAGCAAAAATCATTTTGAAGAGGTCACCTAATTTAGTAAGAAAGGAAAAAATGTCTCCAAATTTTTGTGTTTATTAAGGTGCTATGATGATGTTTATAAGTAAAGAACTAGAAAGCTGGAGTCAGCCAAGAATCTGAAACCATAATGATTAACATTTTCCATCTATAGAACCTCTAAACTTTGAAACTAAATTGAGCTAATTTCTGTTTGGAGAATGACATGTAAGAGGCAAGATCTCACTCCAAACCTCAGGAATCTAGATCCCACCCATGACTACACATCTTATTACCTGGACAAGCGACCCCACTTCCCTGCACAAATCTTGCCTTATCCACACAGAAGGAGATCAGAAAACCAAAGAAAGACTTTGACATTTCTCCCATAACTTACAAAATAGCCTTTCAATTTTCTGATCATTTTCTTCCTATTGCTGGAGGACACACTGAACACACTGAGAATTTTTAGTCCTTTTTATCATCAGATACCAAATTAATTATCTCTCAGTGCTACTGATCCTGAAGCATCCATTGGCTGCACACTGTAAAGGAAATCATTTATCACGAGAGAAAGAAAATGCAAGAGGTCCTGAACACATTTGAAATGACAGGCACTGTCACACTGAAGATCTTTCTATTGAAGGTTTTATGAACTGGATGTGTATGTCTTCGTGTGGTGGATGGCAGAGCCCATTTAGAGCAGGCAGGTCTGGGGGATCTTGGGTAGCCCCTCATTTTGCCTGCTAACAATAAGTACTCTTTATTCATTATCTCTTTCAGTATATATCAGGGATTGACAATTACCTAAGTACTTTGTAGCATGTCATTTACTGAAATCCTTTGAAGGAGATTTAATTACCCTGTTTACCAGAAAAAAAGAAACTGAGGCTCAGAGAAAATTGCTAAGTTGCCCAAAGTTAATAATTCACTCATTATTCACCCATTTAATATTTTTCTCTCTGCTGGCCAGATAAGGGGAGATTCCTTTCTGTCTTTACATTGTATGCCCAATGGGAAATACTATCTATTGGAGGAATAGACAGTGGGCATATTCAAATAAAAACCAAACAAACAATGCATCAAGAATTATAAGAACTATGAAAAAAACTGAGCAAGGTAGGAAACTTGAAATAAACGCAGACCTGTATCACATGAAGAATAGGTCCAAGTAAAGATTCAGAAAGAAGAATTAGAAAACTAACAACCCTGATGCAAAAATGTGTAGTGGACTTAAAATTTAGTCTCTCTGACATGCAAAATTCATCTCTATCTATTGTGCCCAAAGAACAAATGTAGATTTAATTGATTTCTGTGGAAAATACTGCTGGATAAAATATCAAAATAATTTCAGGGGAAAAAAAGTATGCCCCATCTTCACAAAAAAAAAGAAAAAAAATAGCAATCTAGTCAAGGTGAATTCAAGGCCTTCTGGTTAAAAGTGAGGGAAACTTTTCCAGAGTAAGATATAGCAAAAGTCTGTGGAAGCATCTTCAGCTGAAAGGAATGTCAAAGTATAATCAAGTAAGAAATGGGTGAGTTAGAATGTTCTCCACCCCCTGCGACTTTGTGACTCAATTCGGTGACAAATCCATCTTTTCCAGAGGCATTATAATTTGAAAAGTATGCAGAATGAATACATAAGGGTGAGGTGTTACAGGCAGGCTTAGTGGAGGGCCTCTGTGTTCTAACTTGCTGTTTTAACTTCTTTTAGAATCAGAGAATTCCTTGAGGTTAAGACTATTTTTCTATGACATATTCCATTAGAGTCGATCTACCACCCAGCAACCCTACCAGAACTGCTCCACAAAAAGCCACTCAGACCCACACCATTGTTCAGTAATTTCAGAAAGAAACTGCTCAACTCAAATGCATATTGCACACTCACCAATGACAAATCTGCAAACCTGCTAGCCAGCTCTCAAGCAGAGACAGAACACTGACCACTTTCTCCTTATAAGTCAACCTTCCTGGATGTATGCAGATGTCCTGATCCCATGTGCAACCCGAACCCCCACTCCTAGGGCCCAGCCATGAACTTTCCATTTTGATCCTTTGTCAACAACCCCTCACTCAGCTTACCTTGTTCTGTGTTATCTTTCTTTCCTGGGAATGAGTGGTCTTTCTGTACACACATCCTCTTTCCTAGACCATCCTCACATTCCCCTCTGCTCAAGAGCAAATTGTACACTCCCAGGACTTGTATCCTATCTGCCTCCCCTGATTAGGGAAGCTACTTAGTAACTGCTTAGTTACTTAATAACTAGAATTTCCTGGGATCCTGAATTGGTGGGCAAAGGGAGGATTAGGGTAATTTTAGGCCTCTTCTTCTTTTTTTTTTAAACAGTTTACCTTTCTTTTACATTTTTTTATTTATTTTTATTTTTTAAATATATATTTTTATTGTTATTTATATCTTTTACATTTTGTATTCCCCTTGGGTAACCCACCACCAATTCATCCGTGATCCATCTCCGTGGTCCCTTGTGTCCTTTTCTACTCCATTTTGTGCCTTTATCCTCCTTGCTTTGTGCCTGGTGCCCCAAGACTGATGACTACATTGTATTAGAAGAGGCCTCTCTCCTATTTGGTTTCCCTATAACAAGACTATATAACAGGACTATAGGGAAACCAAATAGGAGAGAGGCCTCTTCTAATACAATGTAGTCTTCAGTCTTAGGGCACTAGGCACAAAGTAATCATCCATTGCCTGTTCACATTTGAGCACCTTTAAAGAAACAATTTACATAAATTACAGAAGGACTGTAGGTGGGTACTGTTGATGCATTCATTCTTCTACTGAATAGTCATTCCTTCTACATGACTGAAATTCAGATTAGAAACTAATTACAAGTCATAGAGAGCCAATCATCAAACAAACCATCCATCCTCCAGTTCCTATTTATATCTGAGTCACTTCTGGGTATTCCTACCAAGCATGTCAGTCTCACCTTCAACAAATGTCATGGTTAGGGCTCATCACCTTTCTAGAGAATAAATTCTATCTATAGATTATTTTGTAAGAAATGCCTTCCTTATAGAGCCTTCAAATCAGCTTGGTTCCTTCATACTTCCAGGTTGAGTGCCTACAAATTTCCAGCTGCAGGTGCCTGCTGAGGCAGCAAATATTTCCTAAAAGAGGACACACTGGTGACGGTGGTGGTGGAACAGGGGACAAAACAGCTAGGACAAAAGGTATTAAAGGTCTTAAAGAAAGTGTCACTTGATGTTATAGCAATAACTAGATTAGGTATGATCTAATTCTGTAATTATGAGAGCTTCAAAAAGTGCAGATAGTGGGGTCCAGAGCACCCAGTTCCAACTCCAGCTTGTCATTCAACTACCATCAGACCTGGGACAATGCAACTAATCTGAGGGCCTCAATTTTCCCTATGAAAATCCAGGGTGGGTGGAAAAGGGCACAGATGATCTCTACGGTCTCACAGGGGAATAGAACAAAATTATGGTCTTTGGCATCAACCAGATCCAAACCCCACATCCGTCATTTTGTGTGACATTGTATGTCACTGAGTAGATTGAGCAGACTCCCTGAGTCTGTGAGTGATGATGATCATTATGTCACTGCACTATTGTATAATTAAATGAAGTCTCCAGTGTAAATTCTTAGCATTCAAGAAATACATCTTCCTCTTCCTTCCTTCTTTCAGTGTTCCACTCCTGGAACTTAATAGGCCAAATTTGCTTGTGTGCCAAGCCATCCCTCATATGTTCCAGAACAGAAATCAGTTGTTCCAAAGATCTGTTGATACCCAAAATTAACAGCATTGATTTTAAAGGAAAGAAGGAAGCAAATGGGGAGGAAGTTACTAGTTAATCATTACTCTATTTTTCTCATTTTCATTTCCTATCCACAATTCCATTTGCCTCCTCCACTGCATACACAAACACTCTTGTTCAATCTATCTTTTGTAAATTTACTTAGATATTTATGTATTTTAAACATATATAGCAAATTTCGCACTTGGGTCTAAATTTATTTTTTTTTGAAAGATTTATTTTATTTTTTCATACAAGCTGGGGTGCAGACTAGAGGTATGGGGCCTAGAGAGGGTTCACCAGGGGAGCAGAACAGGCAGATCGACCGAAATACACTGCTGAGCAGAGCAGCGGGCGAGGCAGGAGAGGTCTGCAGCGCCATGTGGGAATCTCCCCTGCCCGGCATCGAACTCATGCAGCAGCCACAGACAGCTCCACAGCGCTGCGCTTAACCTCTTGCGCCACCAGGGAGGCCCGGGTCTAAATTTAAATAAAAGGGATTGTCTGTAAGTGCTACCCTGGTTTGTTCGGGGTTTTTTATGGTTGCTTTTTTTTTTTTTTTTTTAGTTTTTTATTCTATATTATGTTTTTGAGATCTATCCATGTTGCTGAATATACAACTAATTTTTTTTTTTTTGGCTGATGCTGAGAATCCAATCTTATCATCATGTTTAAATTATCCATTGCTTGAACTAGAAGGGATTAAGCTAATCAAAATTAGCCAAAAGAGCAAAGATAAATACCAGGTGGTTTCATTTATATGTGAAATATAGAGAAGCCAAACAAAGGGTAAAGACAAACTTTAAAACCAAACTTTGAAAGTTGATCATAGATCTGAGGCAACCAAGAAGAGAGGGGGGAGGGAGGGAGAAAAGAGGGATGAAGAAGGAGGTGAGGTTAGGGAGTGAGCACAATGTTCTATGGTGGAGGACTATGGGTACTTTGGTGAAAGGAGACTACGGTGACCACACCTGAGGGGAGAAATCCTATACTGTCCAAATATTAACAGGGATGTAAAACAATGGTACTCCATTAATAAAAATTGAATAAATAAAAATGGATAATTAAATTATCCATTGCCTTGGAAATCAATGGTCATTTAGTTTCCTTCCAATTCTTTGTGACTACAAATACCACTTGATTAGACACTCTTATAAACACATCTTGAGGATGTCGGTGATATTTCCTAAGAACAGATGCTAGTCACAGACCACAGGCATGCTTAGTTTTCTAAGTATGTCAGATTGCACTCTGGAATAGCCACACCAGTTTCTACTAGCCCCGTGGTGTATGAGGGTCTGTTCTCCCACATCTCCATGAAAGCTTGGTATTATCTGACTTTCTAATTTTAACAAATGATGACCTGTTCAAATATTAATTAACCACCTGCCAATGGACTAGTCACCTCCCTTGTTGATTTGTAGTTCCTTTTATATTCTGCACATCAGCTTCTTCTAAGTCTAGATCTTGCTTATTACAGGCATACCTCCTATTGCTGCAAAAGTCAAGACGAAGGCTTCATTGGAACAATGAGAAGGAATAGGGCCTTTTCTTGATAAGAACCTTTCTTCACTTCCCCCACCCTCCACTGCAACATATCCTAGTATCTAGTAACATAGTGTCTGAACAATCACTGGACACCCAAAGAAGCCAGTGAGCTGCATATGAAATCAATTTCCTTATGTTCTGTCCTTGCCACATTTCTGCTCTGTTACTAGAAAACTCTCAAAAAATCGCATTTTCATCGTATATTGAATTCTGATCTCCTCCTGTATTGACTCTTTTCCCTTTCCCATAGACTGGTCTATGGTTCTTAGTAAAGCACTATGAGCATTCATGTGTCTCTTTCCAGCTCACAGACCAAGTACTTTGCATCAAGGAAAGCAGACATATTTGATCACTTCCTATTCACTGCCCTAAATAGTACAAGTCACCACATGACACCCAATACTGTACAGATGAGACTGGTGGCAATTCATTAGTCACCTATTCTCAGGGCCCAGGGAGGTGGTATACCACACAGCCTGGAGGGACACACAGGGATGGCACATGGGAACAGGTTTTCCTGCTACAAAATGTAATTTGGTAGTTTTATAGGCTGGTGGGAAGGAGAAACCCATTAGCTCAAAGGCTAGGTGGGGTGCAGCTGTCTGGTTTTGATTAGGAAACTAGTCAGATGGAAAGTCTTTCCCACTAAGTTTGGGGCATATCTGGTTGGAGCAGAAGAGGTTTTTGAAGTCCAGGGAGGCTCAAAGATGTAAAAAAGCAGCACTTGACATTTTAATTATTGCAATATGTGATGCTTGCAGTTTCACAGAGACAAGTCCTTTCTCTATACCCTTCTTACCATGCTTGCTTGATTTTAAATTAAAAATGAAACAAAAAGCCTGTCCTCACACTCTGAAATGAGATTAGCAATTGTAATTGAATAACACTACAGGCCACTTTGCCTTCTCTGAGAAAAATGAGAGTGGTCAAAGTATTTCATTCTCCTTTTGGAAAAATCTGGTTGTAGTGATGGAAGGTTGCTTACTAGTCAGAAGTTCTAGTGCTTGTCATCCATCCCCCAAACATCAAAAAACTGAGCTGGTTCTGGGGCCTTAAGACATTCAGATATTTAGAGACTCCGTTCTTTAGACTGGGCAGAAGAAACAGACTGTGGTGGAAAGAAGCTTTATAGGAAGTAGAAAGAGAATAGAATTCTTTTGGATAGCATTAGCATTCTTATTTCATTTTGATTAAAAGAATTAGAGTAGGGGGCCCCTCTGGTGGCCATGAGTTAAGTCTCAGTGCTATCACTGCTATGGCCTGAGGTCGATCCCCACCAGGGAGTTAACCCACATGGCGCAGCCAAACCTCTCCTGTCTCTCTCACGCGCTGCTCCCATTAGCGGTAGATTTTAGTAGGTCTGCCTATTCTGCTCCCCACTCTGTCTCTGGTGAATCCTCTCACCCCCTGCACCTCTGGCCTATACCCCAGTACTTCTCTGCCAAAAAGAGAGAGAGAGAGAGAGAGAGAGAGAGAGAGAGAGAGAGAGAGAGAGAGAGAGTAGACCACAGAAGGAATTATCCTGAGGTAGGCAAAAATAATGGCTGTGGAATGTTAACAGACATAGCAGCAGGGGTTTTGCACATGTAATGATGGACCCTGAGAGATGGTGATTAACCAGGTGAGCCAAATGGAATCCTGAGAGTCCTAAAAAGCAGAGGACCTTTACAGAGGGAGCTGTGACTGTGGAAGAATGGTCAGGAAGACATGCAACATAACTGGGTTTGAAGAGAGAGGGAAAGGACCATGTGTCAAGGAGGTGGGTCATCTCTAGAAACTGGAAAAGACATGGAAATGGATTCTCTTCTAGAGTCTTCAGGAGGAATACAGTCCTTCCAACACCTTGATTTTAGCTTATGGAGGCTCATGTCGGATTTATAGAACTTTACAATTGTTTGTATTGGCTGAGGCTGAGGTCACTAAGTTTGTGGTAACTTGTTAGAGCAGCAATAGAAAGCTAATATGCATCTCTTATATTGGCAAGTGAAAATAAAAAGTATCTAAGCCATCCCCAAAACAGAACATGAAAAGTCAAAGATGAAAATCTTCCCATTTCTTTATGACTTTCCCTTTGAGGCACTGCCCTCCCTGCTACATTCTCACCCCTCCCTCATCAACTCAAAGGGGTGGCAGCTCCCTGTCCTCGCTCCTCTGACTCACGTTCCCGGGCACTCCAGACCTGCCCATGCTCTTTGTGTCCCAGTCTTCACCCTTCGATGGTGTATGTGGAGACTATTTCATGGTTCCCTCTTTTATTTTTACTCTCAGGCTTGTTCCCGTCTATTCCACAATAATTTTAATTCCCTCTCTCTCCTTAGAGCAGATGTAGCAAAGTTTGCCTTTGTAAGTCATTGAGAATTTTCCAGAACTGGAAGTGGCTGTTTGCAATTTCAAAATTATGTCAGTACAGTAATCTCTTTACCAGCCCAGTCAAAGCCATTCTTTCTTCTCCTGATCTTGTGTTTACACATGAAAGAATAAATGTTAAACATATAAATCATAAAGCTCCACCTATAACCACAAGACATTTGACAGAATAAAATAGTCATTTCAGGAATTATAGTGCTAGAGCCAAATAAAACATTCCAAATGAAATGAATTCTTTCTATGTCTTAGAGCTGAGTCCTATCCCTGGTATGACACAGTAGGGGGGAGGGAAAGTATAAACTAAACAGTGTTACAGTTTTAAGTCCAGCTAATCCCATTCAAATAAGAGCTTTGAGTAGTGATAAGTGAAACATAAATTTTGGAATTAGTAAAACTCTTGAGAGAACATGGAACTTACCAGAAAGGTCACAGTGATCCAAATACTTTGGTAACATCTAGATACCTATATCCAATACATGTGTTTCTTTGTACTATATCTTCTTGCAGGGATGTCGTATGTCATTGTGTATGTAACACATGCCTGAAAAAGTGTTACTTCCTAGTTCTCTTCTTGTGTAATTGGATTTTAGGAGGTCAACCTGGCATGATGTCAACTTTATCTGTATCGTGATGAGTTATACTAGATTAGTAGTTTTCCAACTAAACCTCTTCCCTGTAGAGGGAAAGAAGAAACAAGTAGAATGAATTTAGAGGGGCCTACCTCAACTTCATTCAAAGCAGCTTTGCTTTTAGCTGATTACTACTTAATTTTGGTATATTTCATTTGAAAAACAAAAACAGAGATCACCTTTCTTTTAAAAAGTTTTAAAGTCACTGCGCTAGGTGACTTTATCATCCATGGTTTTTTTAATGTAAATTTTTTGTAGTGTGGGTGATCATATTTTTTTATTATTTATCATTTTTTATATTTACTTTCTCAAGGAGACAATATTTGCTTTGGGAAAGATTATTCTGGCTTCCCCTGTTTTCTTCATCATTCAAAATACTCAGCATATAACAGGTGAAATAACAAATTCTGAACAAGAACTTCATAAGAAAAACTGAACATAAATCTGTTGAATATATTTAGCAATAGCTTTGACATGTAGTATTTTAATGAACTTATAAACACACATGTTAAAGTATTACTTGCAAATATATATACATTTCTTCTTAGAGTTTAATTTGACTTATGATAAAGTGTATGCATGTAATAGTAACAGTAATGAACAGTTCTGCTACTCCTCCACCTTGTGACGCAAACACTAGCACCTATCAGTGCTAAGTCTCTTTGAGTCTTCTGTACTTCAAGCTTCCTCTCTCTCTTTTCAAGCATTCCTAAATGTGAGACAAGAACTTGATAAACTTGGGAGTAGGTCAATTTTCCTAAAAATGCCAGAGTTCCATTTCTATACCCTTTTCCCTCGTTCTGTAGGGCTTCCCTCTAATCTCCTTTCCCCCAGGGAACCCAATGCCTTAAATGTTTTCTCCTCTACCAAACCTGGTATCCCCTACCAAACCTGGTCTGAGAAAAGGATAAATAAGCTCCCTCTAAGTTTACATTGGTAATGAAGTCAAAGTCTCCTCCCTCCCAGGGAGATGCCCTTCTAACAGGGACTTCTGACCAATGAGTACCATCCACATAAACTGTATCTGGAAGTAGGGTATTCCTTGATACTGAGTATCTTTTCAAATGGTGTTAAATGGCATGAGTGAAAGCAATTAGAGCATAGGATGTTTAGACTAGATTAGCTATTGTCTGGGTTTTTTTCCAAACCTGTGATCCAATGGGTCCTAATAAAGCAGACAGTAGGATATGTCCTGGAGGAGGTGTGCAGGAAAAGATACAGCTTAGATGAGTTTTAATGAAAGCAGAACAAAAAGCTTAATAGGAAAAAAATTTGCACATTCTAGCATGAACTGCACCTGACAAGATCTCAGTGGAGAGCACTGGGCAGAGGAGAAAAGAGCCTGAACCTCAGTCACCTGACAATAGCGACCACTGAACTCACCTTCCATTTGCATTTTTACTCAGATATAAAACAAGGTTTCAGACACCTCTGACACAGTTTGGATTTTTGTTTTTTAAAAGAATAATCAAGGTAAGAACTTTGGTTACAGATTTTCAGTGACTGAGAAAAGTGCAGAAATATACAATACTTAAGTCTTTCATTGAATTAATTAATTAGCTATTTCTTTTACTATGTACAAAGCCGTGTGATACATTTATGAACAACTAAATAAGGTCTCTGCTATCGCTGAGTATACAGGCTCAAAGTCAAAATAGACTATTAAATGAGTACTTGCTGATAAAGTGAATGAATAAATGTGTGTTGGAGAAGTTTGAGACATTTATAGAATTATACAGTCCTTAATTTAGAATACTACAATGGTTCCTGGGGGAAGGAAAATTTAAGTGTATGTTAGAAAGATGAGTAGGAATTGAGGGGAGAATATTTCAGAGAGAGAAGAGCATATTAACGAGCCCAGATGGTAGACAACAGTTGGCCTTCTTCAGAAGCAAAAACAAATTTTTCACCACAGGAGTGTTAAGTGGTCAGAGACAGAGGGAGAGGGAAGTAAGGGCCAGATCTGGACCATTTAAGTCATATTATGGATTTTGGAGCTTATGCTAATAACAGTGGAAAGCTGTTAGATGGTGTTTAAGTTTTAGAAGGATCAGTTTGACAACATGAAGAAAAGCTAAAAGAGTAGCAAACAAAGCAAAGAGGTAGTTGTGGCTTGGGGAAAGAGTGGACCATCTTTTAAGAGAGAAGAATTGCTAAACCTGGATTAATTCCATGTGGTGAGGGACAGAAAGAAAACAGTGACAAAGGGTTTCTAACTTGGACGACTGTAAGCATGACAGAGCTGACCTTTAAGGTGGGAATGCTAGAAGAGCTTGACATGTCTGCAAGGACTGGAAGATGACTGAATCCCATTTTGGACATATCAAAATTGAGATCTATTTTAAAGCAGCACGAGAATTTGTGATTGCTGCGAAGTTGATCTAGAGAGCAAAAAGATCTTTGTTTTCTTCTGAGGACATTTCTCACATGATCAAAATGCAAGGTTGAGGGAAACATCCAAAGATAAAATTGTCCATTCAGTTTCTCCAGAATGACCTTTCCTGGGGTAACTCTACTCCTGGTGTCTTTGGTTGGACTACGTGCTGTGTTCCTTGTGATGTCACTCATCTGCAATGCCACATCCTGCACACCAAAGGGTGGGAGGACACAAGAAAAGGGTAATGCTCAGCTGGGTTTAACAGCAGTGGGAGGACTTGGGCAGAGTACTTGTGACTGCTGGGAAGTAGCCTGAGTCTACCCACTCATTTCACAGTCCTCCACCCTCCCCTGAAGTCAAAGCTTGTGCACCTGGACACCCAAGCTTCCTGCCCTAACCAAAAACACCAACAGTACCAACACTAGTGCTAAGGATTTCTAAGTTTTAGTAAAATGGAGATGACAGTACCTGCCTCACAGATTTTGTGAGGACTAAGAGACAATGCATAATGAGTGCTAAGAACACAGCGCTGTGCACAGAGTGAACACTCAGTCAATGCTGATGATGGTGACACTGGTGGGCATACTGATAACTCACAGTTACATAATCCTGAAACTCTTATTCATCAAATCATCTGATGTGCATGTGTTTTTTCAAGAAAATTTAATGCAGAGTCATCGCAATTGTATTCTGAATATTTAAAATGTTGATATCCATATATGGTAACTTCTTGTTCATCAATACAGGTGAGAAGCCATTCAATGTCTATATTCTATGTACATAGTGCCTAGTGGATGACTAAGATCTTTATTTTTTCAGTTGGACTGATGTTATTTTTTATTTCTTTATTCTATGAAAACCTTGAAAGGATTTAACTAATTTTGGTCATTTTAGCACATCAATAACAGGTGAACTTTAACTATTGATGTAGTTCATGATCTTGAAACAAACTTTGAGCATTAGAGAGAATATGCCCATTTGTGCTGAAAGTTAACAGAGGTAGAGGTTAAGAAATAGAAAATTTTGTGTTGTATAAAACTTACAGCCATAGAGTCTTACTCACTTTCCCTATCCTCTGGTTTCTTAACAAAGATCTCAATAAATATATTGGAAGGGTAGACTAGAGAGAAGTAGAGTGAGACCTGAGGCCTTAAAGATCAAGTGTTTTTTTGAAAGCATAAATTCACTAGGAATTCCACCAGAAATAATTATTCCATAATATAACTAGGAAGAGTAAAATTACACATAGATGATCTTGGAAGGGTTTTCAAAGCATCCACATCACCAGGGATCTTTTTAGAAACACAAATTCTAAGGCTCCACCTAAGACATTGAATTACAAATTCTGGGGATGGGGCTGGGCCATCTACTTTAGCAAGATCTCCAGTCAATTTGATATACGCTGAGGTTTGGAAACATTTAAGGAGGAAGGTACAAAGTGTGGCCATAGACGTAATAGAGCTTCTGGGTGTTCAAATGGCAAATACTAAGTAGGTAGTATTGGTCAAAAAATAGGCAGCTTTACTCCTAGAATTCTATATTCACTTGACACATCACTTAAGTGAACTGCAGATTCCAGGAGGCATCAGATTTCCACTTCTGGTAAGTTGCCCAATGAAGAGATCTAAAGAGTAATTTTGTTATAGAAGGAAATGGAAAGAAATTTAATTGATCTGTGAACTCCTTGTGGGCAGAAAAAAAATATTCATGACAGGATCTCCATCATGAGTATGCCTGGCACATAGGAGGCACTCACTCAATAGCTACTTGTTGAATGAGGAGAGATGTTCCACGTATGGGAAGGACTAACCCACGTGATCCCTGGTGATGGTCTAAATGAGAGGTTGAAGATGAAGATCTAGGTTTGAGGCCTACTTCCATCCTTATGGCTTTGTGGCCTGCACTCATTATTTAATCTCTCTAAGCTTTATTTCCTTTATTTGTACATCAGAGATAGTAGCAGTCTATCCTAGAGTTATTACAAAGATTTAAAAAAGAAAATATATGTGCAGGACATAGGAAATAATGTTTGCTTTCAAAAATAACAGATAGTTTGGTGAAGGGAAGAAAAAAATTTAATTAAAAATATAAAAACAAAAAACAGCTTAAAAATGTTCTTATTGTTGTTTTTATCATTTTTACTGTTATTATAGCAGTACTGCTTTGGAGGAGTTAATATTTAAGAGTAAGGCCTCTTTCTTGTTCAACATGCTTTATAAAACTTAAATTTACTCTTTATGGCAACCTGTATTTCCTGAAAAGAAACTTAGGTAACATGCACCCGTATGTTCATTGCGGCACTGTTCACAATAGCAAAGGTATGGAAGCAACCCAGATGTCCAAAAATAGATGATTGGATCAAGAAGATGTGGTACATATACACAATGGAATACTATTCAGCATTCAAAGAAGATAAACACATGCAATTTGCAGCGACATGGATGGAATTAGAGGGGATCATACTCAGTGAAAGAAGCCAGAAAGAAAGAGAAAAATATCGAATGGTTTCACTTATAACAGGACTATAGGGAGGCTGGGTGGGAGAGAGACAATGGGGGGTGGGGTGGGGGGAGGGAGGCGGAGGGAGGGAAGGAAAAGGGCACAAAATGGAATAGAAAAGAACACAAGGGACCATGGAGATGGATCACGGGTGAATTGGTGGTGGGCTACCCAAGGGGAATACAAAATGTAAAAGACATAAATAACAATAAAAATATATATTTATAAAAAAAAAAAAGAAACTTAGGTAACCCTGCTTCATGAAAATCCTTTCAAAAATGCAAAGAATTATGACAGAGAATACAATAATGCCCTTCTGCTATGTGACTTGAGTTTTATGTAGATATCCTTTGGCTAACTAGGTGAATGCTTTGTTTATAGAGATACCTATGCCACAGTAAAGATTCTTCCATTTTTTATGATATTTTTAGTCCTTTGCTTTCATCATAGAAAAAGAAAATAGGAAGGAAAGGAAGAGGGGAGGGGAAAAAATGAAAATTTCCCTGGGATTCTATCTTAAATGATAATAAATCCAATTATTAATAATTATGTTGGAGGAATGTGGGCCTATACTCCTAAGAGCTTAGTTAGGGAGCTCCTGATATATTTCCATACAATCTTCATACAAATCTAATCAGAGGTTCAAAGTTCTGATTACTGAAATACAAATTAGTCATTGAATATAAGAAGTTACTCAAAAAGCCCTTCCAGCATGGAACCTCCTATTTTTCTTTTCCTTTAGGATAATTATCTCTATAATACTAAACATCAAATGGTTAAATACACTCTACACTCCTGTCCTAAGTTCGAGGAATAATTATTTGTGTTGCACAGGAAGTGTCTTGATGACTATATTTTCATCTGCCATGGTGTGGTCTCCAACCAGGAAATAGTTCTTCCCACGAGAGTAGGATGTGTGCCCCGTGGCTGTGAGCAGGCCAGCCGTGAACACAGAGAAAGCAACTCAGGCACCAGGGGGAGCACTAATGGGTGTGAGACCAGAGAGACTTCCCCAGGTTAGCAAGGAACTACAGCTGTTACTTCACAGAGCACTTTGGAGGTTCTACTTAAAATTATTTACAGAATTCTACTTAAAAGGTATTTTAGAAGCTGCAGATAAAATTACTACCAGCTTACTTCCAGCAGGATAAGCTTCAGAATTTCCTTGGAGTCTTTCATGCCTCTCTCCCTTGGCCTTGGGCAAGGTCAACTGGAAGATTCCCATCTTTCGTCCACTTGGAAATATAGCCAAGTTATTTTTTTTCTCTTGAACCCATTTACACTGTCTTGCTGGTTCTTTTTTAAACCAACCTTTCCATCTTGACCAGTGTTTTGCTGTTCCCTGCTCACTTGAACTTGATAGGTATTTCAGATTTCCCCTCACAACCAGATGTTCCTCAGTGATCAATTATCAGGCTTCCCCCCACCTCCAACTTAAGTCCTACACCTGTATACCAATCATTTCATTCCAACAAAAAGAGGTCATCTTGGAAATCTCCACTTGTCTAAGAGGAAATCAAGAGCAAGGATTTTAAACATGAGTGAACAAACTCACTTAGAAAGAATAGAATAATGTTGAAAAGACATATACACCCCTATGTTCACTTTCGCACTATTCATATCCACCAAGGTATGAAAACAAGCCACATGCCTGATTAGGGATGATTGGATAAAGAAGATGTGGTGTATATATATAGGGGGAGAGAGAGAGAGAGATAGATATAGATATAGCTACACACACACATAGATATCTACAGATATCTATAGATATCTATATATCTATATAGATATCTATAGATATATAGATATATAGATATCTATATATAGGTATATCTAGATACCTATAGATATCTAAATCTAAATTATCTAAATTATAGATATATAAATCTACACACGCACACAATGAAATACTACTCGGTTATGAAAAAAATGAGATCATGCCATTTGTGACAACATGAATGTACCTTGAAGGGATTAGGGAAGTGAAATAAACCAGGAGGATAAATACTGTATGATTTCACTCATTGTGGAATATAAAGAAACATAGCAAGCAAGCAAACAAAACAAAAATTTTAAAAATAGATTCTGGCAACAGAATGTTGACTGCCAGAGGAGATGGAAGGCAAGTGGAGCAAGTAGAACAAGTTCAAGGAGCAGATGGGTCGGTGATGGACGGTGACTTGACATTTGGTGGTGAGGGTTTTTTAGGTGAGAAACTGTATACCTAAAACTGACAGTGTTACAAACTAATGTTACCTTAACAAGGTAGGGAAAGAAGGAAGGGAAGAAGGAAGGAAGGAGGGAAGAGCATATGACAGAGGGTCAGGCAGAAATTGGAAGAATAGGGATCCGTGGGATACCAGTGACTGCCCTTTACACGCTGACAAAAGACTTCTCACAAAATACTTCTTTAGGAGTATCAGTTTTCAAAAAATTAAAATTGAAGGTTGAAGAGGGACAGAACTTTTAGTCGAATAATAATGTACAGTACAGGGAAGACAACTAGACAAGCTCTTCTGGCACATAATCTTCTTTCTTCCTTATAATAATAAAAAAACAGGAAATTATAAACATTTCCTGTTTAAGCCAAACCAAGCATATAAATTAGTGAGCCGAGTTTTTCTTCAAGCTTCTAAGTTATTCTGTGTCTCTTTAATCATGCTTAAATATAAGCTGTAGGAGAATGTAGGTTACAGAATCCGACACGTGAATACATGCAGTCATCAGTCCTATCTTCCCAGTTCTTCCAAAAGTCATCCCATAACGTTAGATGCAGAACTGAGGAAATGGAGGCTTCAAGGCTAATATTGTGTTTAGGCTTATAACTGAGTAGTTTTCTGCATAAGAGCTTAAACTCTCTAGTGGTCTATTAAAGAACCATATTATAAACAGATCAGGTTTTTAAAATTTACTCATTTTTTTTTATGTCACTGTTAATTTTTGGACAGTATTTGATTTCTCCCCTAAGTTGTCGTCCCCTTATTTCTTCCTCCCACCCGTGGTCCTTCTACCCATGATCCATCACCATAGTCCCTTGTGCTCTTCCCTCCCCTGTTTTGACCCAGCTCCCTCACCTCCCCTGTTGCATGCCTCAGATCCGAATAGATCAATTGTAAAGAATCAATGCAATGAATGCAAAAGCAACTCTAACATAAGACGTGGTAAGGGCAGGGAAACCATTAAAATTAAAATTCTTTACAAGGGTCCCTGAGCCAGGATATAGATCTACCTTATTTCTCATAAAAAAAGAAGAAAAAATTGAGGTTACTGCAAGAGTAAGAATTACCAGATCTAGGATGATGAGGCAAAAGTAGAATATTTAGGGTTTATTAAATGTTGTTTAGAAGCATCTTTGAGAAGGAAGTTCAAAAGGAAAATGAGATTGACAAATTAAAATATAAAGGAATTTTAAAGAGGAGCTGCCTGCAATAAAATGGAACAAAGATGGTGTCACAAAAGAAAAAACTGGACTTCTAAAGCAGAAATTGGTTTGAAGCCACAATTTGCTGGAGTTCTCAAACCTGGCAGCACATTAGAGTCACCTGGGAAGTTTTTTTAATGCTGAGTCTGATGTCCAGAGATTCTGATTTAATTAATCTAAGGAGCAGCTTGTGCAGCTTTTTCAAGAAACCTATTTGTGGACTGAGTCGCTCCTGGACACCCACAGTCTCACCAGGGGGCTTGTACAGGGGCAAAAAAGAAAAGATGGCCAGCTACAGCGTGCCTTGGCACCTTCTTTTTTCAGCCCGTTGCTTTATTTGTGCTTTCCTTTGGATGGACTAATTACTTTCATGCCCCTCAAAGATGTGAACAAACTGATTCTATAAGAAATCAAGTCAGTTTATAAGACAAAAGCTAATTTATAGGAATGTTATTACTTACCTCTAGGGGGAGCTCAAGGCTCCCTCCAACTCTCTTTTCCTTCTAGTTCCTGTGGTGAAGCATTGTTGAGGCTTAAGTTTAGGATTTTATTGACTGTTTAATAGCAGATGGTACCACATTGTAAAGTTAACAAATTTATAATGTAGGAGTGATCTATTTTGTATTTCCGTCTTTAGAAACAGGGTGGGGATTGAAGGGGAAGAAGAGAGTAATAACTGCGCTTGGATTTTTGTGAGAATACAGCATTGTTTGTTCCAGATGTCACTATTTGTTAATCTGGTGTAATATGTCAAATGGGTTGTTAACGCAAGATGTTAGGCAACCACTGCCAGCTGTCCGTTAGTCCACCTGTTTAAACAGGAGGCTGGGCAGCTCCCCTCTATCTGCTTCTGACCTAGTTCACTTAGGCAATCTGGAAAGTACTAGCCTTCCGTGGAATATAAAGGCATTACCTTCCCACACATAACATATGAAAATACACAGAACAGTTCCAGCTGGGGAAGCACCCCTAAGATTTGAAGTCCAAAATTTTATTGGAATTTCATCACTTAATAACATTCATGTTGGAATCAGCTGCTGGACTCACTTTCTAACCCCACCCACTGTCCTCTGGAAACCAGAGAAGGTCCTTGTTACAGGACAAGGAGAGGGACACCCCATCACCCCCCCAAACCTGCCCACTCTAAATAGTTCTGTCATCCGCCGCATCAAGACAAAACATATAAGATCTTTAATGGAAAGGAACTTTAATACAGTAAGTGTGCAATACAGACATGGCAAAGAATATAGTTTCCAAATTTAGCACCTGAAGGTTCCCATCCCGTTATGGGTAAATGTCCAGCCAAACAGGGTTGGCCCAAAGCAAGGCCTGAAAGCCTGCCTCAAATCTAAAGCACTTTCCTGTTGGGACCCACAGAAAAGGGTCAGAAACAAGTCTGGGAGGAAAAGAGCAAAATCAAAACCAAGATAAAAGCTGCCATTGTTAACCTCCCAGTGGGTCTCTCACCCACATCTGTTTCAGCCAGTCCAAGACCAAGAGGCAAGCGCAGCTTCTTCACATGTCTCTGTTCAATGTGCCTCCTCCAGGTCTCCTTCTTTTTCTCCATCCTGCTCCCTTCCTTCTCTAGTCTCCTCTATAGCTTCTAATCCTCCCAGCTCAGCTCTACTCTCCCTTGGGTGGGGCAGAGAACCTGGAACCTCCCCTTTTCCTGGGGATCACCCTGTTACAAAACCACTGTGGTTCAAAGCCCCAGCTCAGCTCCCATCCTGAATCATCTCACTAGCATAAATGACCTAGGGGCCTGCCTTGAAACTGTCAGGGCTGACCATAAATAACAAAGACATTCTCCCATCACTCAGGAAATCCCAAGGGTTTAGCACTCTCTCTCAGGAACCAGAGACAAAGGTCAGTCAAACTATTATACATCACCCCCATCTCACCTCTGGCCAAGGCTCTTTTAAGATGCCATTAGGAACTTTTAGAGGAGCCACTGGGGGTAGATTGAGAGGCTTTTGACTCCCTGGCATTACAGATAATGCCAGTGTTATGAAATTAAATGTGGTAGATGTAACCTGAAAAAGAAGAATAAATGATGCTGGTTTTGCCCCAACCTGGGACTTACACCATCAGCTTTCCTGGTTCTCAGGCCTTGTGCCACTGGCTGTCCTTTGTCTTCAGCTTGCAGACAACAGAGGAACTTCCCAGACTCCGTAATCACAGGAGCCAAATCTTCACAATAAACTCCTTTATCACAGATAGATAGAGATATCCTACTGTTCTATTTGTCTAGAATATTGAGCTATCCACACTATACAATTATTTTGTTACTATAAATGAGGTAGAACAGGAATTTAGCACAAAAGCTGCAACCTGCTTCCACATCCCCCATCTAACATTTCTGAAAAACAGCTATGAATATCCCAGAAACAAGCCAACTCAAACCCTATTAGTTTGAGTCTAACCTTATTAGTATATCTCACACACTGGGTGCCGCTACTTGTAAAATTTCTATCTTATGTAACTATTAGGTTAGGATCCAGTGTATTTTATTAAACAGTTTGGCCAAATCCTACTACCCTTGCCTGTAAATTGCTGCCCCTTTTGCTAAAAGTTACCAAAACACATTCAGGGTCACATCTGTGTGCCCCTCCCTGCCCCCTCGAACTAAGCCTGTTTATATATGTAGCCTTAAGACCCAAGGTGCAGTTCTCCTCTGAGTCTGCCAGGCTCACTCCTAAGCATGTGCTCTCACCTACAATAAAGCTGCTTTCTAATTCAGCTACACTAACACCCCCATGAATTCTTTTCTGCATAGAAGTCAAGAACCTTGGGGCGCCTTAGCACCATCGGTCCTCATCATAAACTTCTAAGGTTACGTAAATATTCTAGTTTATCCTACATTTAAATATACTTTATATCAGGTCGTGAAGATGCAGATTTAGCAGAGGTTATTTATGCAAACATGCCATCTAATCTGATGAACAAAGCAGGTCTTCGTTGCCAAATCAATCAAATCAGATATACTTTCTGACATAATTTTTCAACTAAAACAGGTTAGTGTACTAATCTCTGTAACAACCAGCTCTTTTTGAATTATCATTCTGAGAAAGACAGGAAATAGTAAAACGCCGTAAGCTTGTTACTGAAAGCAAAGGCTGGCCTCCCTCCCTGGTTCTTTCTGAAATCCTGCTGTATGCATAAGCCCCTTCCTCAGGGTCCCTTAAGGTCACTGTATTTAGTGACATTCATTGGAGGAGTCAAAGTGTTACCTGGGCCCTGTAGTTGCACTACATGGCAAGACTGGCACTATAGGAAGCTTTAGAAAATGTGGCCTTTGCTATTGCCAAAGGCTGCTGCATATAGGCGTTCCAGCCCTGGGGGTACCTGGAGACACCGGACAGGTTGAAAGGACCTTGGTGAATAGGCAGGAAGCATCAGTGGGAAACTGAGGGACTCTGAAATGAAAAGAAAGTCTAGGAGCAAACCCTAGAGGCATTCATTCTGCCAGATCCCCAATGCCAGTGGTCCAGACTAAGACATGGAGAGGCCCAGAATGCTCTGTTCTGGGCCTGGGAAGAGAGAAGCTTCCAGTAGCCAACTTCCAAAAAGAAGCCGAGGAGATTTGCAGATGACCAGGCAGCTGAATCAGCCTTCAGCCTTTCTGCTGTTGTCTGGAGAGAGAGCAAAGACCCCAGGCCTAGTATGTCACTGAGCTGTTAGTATGAGCCAAAGGCCCTAGAAGAGCTGTTTATCGCCACCATTGTCTCCACTGCTGTCTGTTCCAGCCTCCAGTGTTGTTCATCCTGATGCTGGGAAAGGGGCTGTGGGCTGCTGTCTTACTGTTTCTGTTTCACCATCTGTGAGCCCCTCGGGCTGGGCGGCCAACCTGAGTTGGATCCCAGCAGCTTGCTAGCTGCCATACCTCCTTTAGCAGGGCAATTTCATCTTGGAGACGAGGCCTTTGTTTGGGACTTCCAAACACAGTGGACCCTAGGATGAGATAGCTAGCACTTGGGGCCTGATTAACTCTTCATTTCCCCTCTTTGTTAAATAAGCCCCAGTGTTGTTCCTGAATTTGAGTGGCCTTGCAATTGTGCACTTGGGTAAGGAACTCACAGAGAGTGACCTGTCCTCATGTTGGACACTATCCTTGGAGGGCTTTGTACCCATAGAGCCCTGCATCAAAAGCTGTGATTTATACACACACACACACACACACACACACACACACACACACACACACACACACACCACCCTGTTCAGCAGTGAATTTGAATCAGAATATCATAACACCAGGCAAACATCTCATTTCTCTAGTATGCTAGTGGAAGTAAATGTAAAGCAGAGGAAATAAAAAACAACCCTACAAACCAAAAATGTTGACCAAAGACTTCTCTGAGACCAATATTTCAAGTACTTCCCTGTTAAGAACCAAGAGTGGTTCTTACCAACAGGGCAAGGATACAAAACTCAGGATGGGTGGAGGCGGGTCTTTCTCTTGTAAAAGAGGAAGAGGTATTGAGAAAGGAGTCCAGAATATTCCAGTTGGTATAATGTCACAGGTTCACTTTCAGAAAGGAAAGTTATGAGTTTAAATATGTGTTTCCTTAAAACTATATAACCTCCAAATAAAATTTTGCTTATCCTCTGGATACACAGTCTCAGTTTATAGATTGCTGGTCCAGTGAGAAGGGAAACTAGCTGAGATATACAGAATAAGTAAGAAACAGTAAGATGAAGGAAAGCCCTAATAGGCCACTTTTGGGAATGAGAAACAGCAAATGGGATGCCTTGCCCGAATGCTGTGTGTAACGGCCATGTGAGTGGACAGGAACTTTTAGACTGAAGTTATTTTTTAATTCCATCAGCAAACATTCCCAAACATAAGCATATGCTTCTATTTTCTTCCTACTCAAGTGATTACCCACCCATTCTAGTTCCAAATACAGTTAATATCTAACCACAACTTCCTTCTTCATCTCTGAAGTTTCTGGAACCAATTCCAGTTGATGTGGGGTTTTCCCCACACCGACATTTCTCATGCACCAGCTGGATCTCATGCCATTCAACTCAATTCTCAACTAACTACCTGGAGATAATGAGCATTAGATTCCATAGATTAAGGGCTCAGTCCTACAAGGCTGCCCCCCAGGCCCTACTTCGGAGGCAAATTACAAATCTAGTTTCTCACCTCTGATTTTGAGTAGGTTCCTATAGATTTGAAGTTACAACCACCTTCTTGGGTTTAATTTGTTAGAGAGACTCACATTGTAACAATTGCATTTCTGTGAAAGGGGTAGGAGCTTCACAGCACAGAGAGTAGACACCGTTTTTCCTGCCTCCACATGCAGCCACCTTAGACTACGGTTCCCATGCATGCTGAAAGGAGGGCAGCTGGGAAGGAGTAAGGTGGATACATATATTAAAGTGGAATGAAGGAGGAGAAGAGACGTGGGAGAAGAGACAGTTGGAGAGAGAAACATGGAGGAGAGACATGTGGAGAGGTTGCTCTTGGGAATTTAACATTTTGACAGAAAGAATGACAGCCTCATGGTGGATTAGATGTACATTTTGAATTTCAGTTGTTTCCTTCTGTCCCAACTCTCTGGACCCTGACAAACCCCTTTCTTGTGGCTCCTTGTTGGAAGGTGCCTTGGACTTGTGGCAAACTTCTGGGCATCAGCCTCCAGCCCCCGCCCCCAACCCTCAAGTGTTTCCCGTGAGGGAATGGGTAATTCTTGAGTTTTATTGGGAATATTATATGAAACCCTTTCTTCTTTCTCTCTCCCTCAACCCCTCCCCCCCCCCCACACTAATTCTATTTAAGATTTTCACACTAAGGGTATGTACTCTTTGTCTTTGTGCACACAGATGGCAAGACCCTTTCCTAGAGAGCACACCTCTTAACAGTTGGGGATATCTGGGTAACCCTCAGCAGCACTCCTTCAGTATAACTTAGAGAAATATTTTACTTACTCAGATTACCAGTTTGTTGTAAAAGGATATAACTCAGGAACAACGAAGATGAAAGATGCATAGAGCAGGTTATATGCAGAAAAGACAAAGAATTTCCATGTCTTCTCCCAAATTTTCACATGTTCACCAAGCTCTAAGTCCTCTGAATCATCTTTTTTCATTTCATTTCAGACTTTATTACGTAGGCATGATTGATTAAATCATCGGACATTGGTGATTAATTCAACCTCCAGTCCCTTCCTCTCCCCCTCCCTGGGGAGGTGGGATTTAAAGTACCAGCCTTTGTTTTTTTTTTTAAGAATTATTTATTTATGTATACAAGCTGGGGTGTATGCCAGAGGTGTGGGGTGGTGAGAGGATTCACCAGAGACAAAGTGGGGAGCAGAACAGGCAGATCGACTGAAGTACACTGCTGAGGGGAGCAGCAGGCGAGGCAGGAGAGGTCTGCTGTGCCATGTGGGCAGCTCCCTGGCTGAGGATAGAACTTGTGCTGAAGTGCCTCTGGATAGCTTCACAGTGCTGGGCTCAACCAGTTGCGCACCAGCCTTTCAGTCACACAGTTGGCTCCAAGAGCAACCAGCCTCCATCCTTAGGTGCAGGCCAAAAGTCACATCATTAGCATAACAAAAGACATCTTTGCCACTCTCAACTGTTAGGAAATTCCAAGGGTTTTAGGAGCTGAGCACTAGAACAGAGGATGCAGACCAAGAAATATATTTCTTTTTTTGTTTTGTTTTGTTTTTATTATTATTAATTCATATTTTTTACATTATTGTGTATTCCCCATAGGCTACCCCCCACCAATTCACCCATGAACCATATTTCTTATTATAAATCACATTATCAGGCCTCCCTGGTGGTGTACGGGTTAAGCCTCAGCACTATCACACTATCACCACTGAGAAGGGCGTTCCATCCAGCCTGAGTTTGAACCCCAGCCAGGGAGCTAACCCACTTATGGCACAGCAAACCTCTCCTATCTCACCCTCTGCTCCCTTCACCAGTGTATTGCAGTAGATCTGGCTGTTCTGGTCCCCACTTTGTCTTGAGTGAATCCTCTCACCCCACCCCACCCCTGCACCTCTGGACTACACCGTGGTTCTTATATGCATAAATAAATAAAAATAAATCTTTAAAAAATAAAACTCACAGTATCACCACCTCCATCTCCTCAAAGCTCCTTGGCTGCCATCTGTCTCACAGAACTCGCTCTGGGCTGTGGTGTTTTCTTTATTGATAGCAGACATTCTCTGGTTTCTGTAAGTAGATTGTGAGCAACCTCAAACCTATAAAAGCCCTTTCTTTTGATACGTCGGCATTGTACTATGTTTATTTGCCTGCCAATTTTTTAGCCTCAGCACAAAGTCTGGGCACTCAGGATTTATTGAGTAAATGCACGAAAACTCCGCCTGACCTAGATGACCACTTAGCAGACCCTGGATAAATAACAGCTACTATGGATGAATACTGTTTTAAAGTACCAAAAAAAAATTTTTTTTCAATCCTTCCTCTTGATGACAGAACTTCAGGGCAGATCATTATCTCTGCTTCACAGATGAGGATGTGGATACACAGAGTGATTAATTTGCCCAAAGTTGCCCATAGTCAAACAGGAAGTTGTGAAGCCAGAATTTGACTCCAAAGCCCTACTAGTTATGTTACATCATATTTCCTTTAATGAGTGCTCTTATGTAAATTGTTTTTCACATTTAGTCCACAAATAAATTGTCCTTAATTTGCTGAACTATCAAGACACATGACATGAATTTTTAAGTCTCACTCTCATTAATATCTTATAAAAGGAGAGTGTACATGACTGTAAATAACCCATGAGATGACATATAAAACTAATGCCACCCTTATTTTCTATGTTCTTAACATGTTTGAGTCTATTTATAAATTTTCTGTTTATCTTCATTATTGAAATCTATATTCCATGCATATGACCAGTTGTTGCTTCCTAACAAAAAGACTTTAAAATGTCAAAAATTTCAAAATCCAATCCTAAAATATATTGTATATGTATATCTCCTGTTAAACTGTGAGCTTTTGAAGGCCTTATTAATCATTTTTTATTCTTAGTAGCCAGTCATGCCTGGTATAATGTAGGTATTACTAATTATTTATTGGACTGATAAATATAATGATAATAAAGTCCTCATAATAGGACATAAACCTTTTTTTTCCCAAAAGTTATGATCATACTGGAACACATACAAATCATTAATGAATACAAAGAGTATGTGAAAGGAGGAGGGGCATGTAGGGGTGATATCCATTTCAATCTGGTATAGTAGAATTCTTCTAAAAGGAAGTGACCCAGGATGGGTGTGCACTAGCTAATGGATGACATAGTAAACGGTATTGAAGAGAGCAGGAACAGCTTCTGAACAGAGACTGAATATAGTTTTAAAAAAACAAGACAAATTACTGTGAGTAGGGTGTGTGTATATCACCAATAAAACAGAGTCCAAAGAGGATCCCTCCTGACACATGAGAATCTTGGTTTAGTCATCTCAAAATAGGATGGGTTCCTGTTTGTCTGGCTTCTAAAGTATGTGGAGAATATCACTCCGTGCTCAATCAATTAACAGCCTGTATCTTTGTTCATTTTTCAGATTCTGCTCAGATATCTTTCCTACAGAAAGCTTTCCCAGCCAGCCAACCAAATTGAATAAGGTGCCCTTCTTTATGCTTCCCGTGAATTCCTCCAGAATAGCAAGTCCTCGGCACTGATATATGGTCAGTTTACACGCCTTATTCCCTTTTCTAGACCTGGATCTCTGCAAGGGCCACATGTATTTGTGTATGCCTAGTGTCTGTCATAGTTTCAAACACTTGGGGAGCAATCAAAAAATAATATAACAGTAACTGCCATTTATTGTTTACCAAGTGTCTGGTTGGTGAGTGGTCCTCACACTTGAGGATCCAAGAACTACTTAATAAGAGTTGAAACCATATGGAATCAGAAAATGGTTACTACCATCAGTATGACCACAGTGACAAAAAAGATATGTTTTTACTCAGTTGTTATTTTAAAAACTCAAGTGAGCTTGTTTCCTGTGGATATCTAGTGTTCTAAATGTGGAAGAGAACAGTTTTCTATTCACATGCTATTCATTTCTTTACATAGCACTGGAAACATATGCCATCAGTGACTATTATTTGACTGTATACACATTTTTACTATTTTATTTACATAAATTAAGATCATGAGACATATTACTGATCAACTATTCTCTGTAAAAAACAAGATATGGAATAGAACATGGACTCACTCTTTTATTAGCAGAACAATATCCATTCTAGCTGCAAACCTAGTGGGTATAATTGAATTGTGTATCCTAGTGAACCTTTACTTGGCTACATTATGGTTTGTGAAACCATAGGTACCAAACAAAATATCTTTTCTCTCTAATGGATTAAACAGAGGAAAAAGTCCTTGTGCACTTTCTCCTCAAACATGTGTGGCATATATGGGAAATGCTGATTTTACTCTACCCTCTGGTAGGCCCATCCAATTATAAATATATTTTATAATTTTAAAATACTATTTTACATGCAATATTAATTGCTCACCCACATTGTAAGACATTGACCTCATTAGTGATTTGTTTTTATCAGTCCACTATGGCTGCCTAACAAATTACCATAAGAACTTAGTGACTTAAAAACATTGAGAAATTCACAGTTTCTGTTGGTCAAGAATGACCTATATGGTTCTGGCTCAGGGTTTCATCTGTCAGTCAGGGCTACCTGCACCTTAAGGCTTGACTGAGGCTGGGGACCTGCTTCTGCGATTACTCACCTGTCAGTTTTCCACCAGATGCCAGTACAGAAGAATAGGAGGTAGAGAGGGACAAGGAGGAAAAGGAAGAGAGATAGAAAGAAAGGGAGGGACAAAAGTTGTTCTTATAAAGAAACGCCAGTTTGAATGACAGTGGATTACTTGTCTGAGACCATTGAGAAAAAGCAGCACAACATTCTTCAAATACTTAAAGAAAAGAAATGTTAAACCCTGAATCTACATAAGACATGCTTTAAAAAAAAAAAAAAAAAAAAAAAAAAAGCCTGGGTTCTTCAGCAGGAAAGAACAATTGAATGAGCAAAAATAGCAGCAAGCAGAATAGACTTTCACTTCCTGGGGCAATGAGCTAATGTCTCGTCCAGAGATGTCAGTTGCATCTTTGGTTAGCATCAGTGACCTTTATTAATGTGTGGACTTAGATTGGCAGAGATTTCCTATTTTTTCATTTTAAATTTACAAGATTTTTTCAAAAGATTTATTTATTTTTGCATACAAGCTGATGTGTGGCCAGAGGTGTGGGGGTGGTGAGATGATTCACCAGAGACAGAGTGGGGAGCAGAACAGGCAGATTGACTGAAGTACACTGCTGAGGGGAGCAGCGGGTGAGACAGGAGAGGTCTGCTGTGCTATGTGGGAATCTCCCTGGCCAGGGATCGCACTTGTGCTGAAATGGCTCTGGATAGCTTCATAGTGCTGCGCTTAACCCATTGCGCCACCAGGGAGGACCAAAATTTATAAGATTTTTGACTAAATACTATTGACAAGAAAATTGCCATCTTAGAAAAGAAGATTACAGATGACTGGGTAAGGCAAAAGCAGAATCACAAAGAATTGGCCCGTTTCTATCCCTTAACTCAAGAACTAGGCCCCTGGATCCCATGGCTTCCACATGGCGCTCAGCACCACTGTGCTATTGCCTGCTACTGGCTGCTGACTCTGACGCCTGCCTGTGAGGCTGTGCTCCAACTATAATCTCTAAGGGCAGCCTTTCTCTCCATTCAGATAAGAACACACAATTATAGTCCCTAAAAGTAAGGAGAGCCTTTTTCTTCAGCACAAGGCAGCTTCAAATGGGTGTTTGTAATGTCTTCAGTTAGAATGAAACCTCTTCTTTGACACTGTTTGAGCAGAGTGAAACTCTGCCTGTGGTAAAAAAGAAAGCAGTGCAGAGTTTCGTGATATTCACTCTACCACCTTCCACAGTGATGAGACAGAAACCTGCCTGGGGTGAAGAACACGGGGAAATTTGTAGCAGTTATTATCTGTCATAAATGGGACTGCTCCGAATATGTTCTGCCCAACCAGCTTCCAATGTCTTGAGCGTAAGAATAACCAGAAAGAGGCCTAAATACAGTGTGAAGAGAAATGGAATCTTCAACCTAGGATGCAGAGACTGAAGTTCTTCCATGAGCTGTATAGCTTGACTAGCCTACTGATGCCAATATTTGGAGAATGTTCTCATCTAGACCTCCTGGGAATTTTAACAGCAGGAACAAAAAAATATGAGGGAGGAAGGTAATAAGATGAATATAAGATATCAACATAAACCTGGGCTATATTGGCAAATTAATTTTATAAACTTAAAATAAACGAATCCAGGACATTTGCAAAAATAATGGTGACTAACATGAACCAGACTTTATGCTAAAAGTTTTGGATGTTCTTTTCATTTCATCTTCACCACCATCCTGTGAAGTGAGTATTGTTATTGGCCCTCTTAAAAGACAGAAAACTGAGTGTCAGGCACATTAAGTACCCTGACTAATGACACACAATTCACCAGTGGCTAAACTGGAACTGAAGGCTCAGTCTGATTCCAAAACTCATGTCCTTAACCATTTGTGTTACGTGATCACATTATAACAAAAAGCTCTTGGTAGAAATAGCAAGATGGGATGTAAAGGAGGTGGATTACACTCGGGGGGGAATAACACCATCAAGAAGCCCGAGTGATAATACAAACATTTGTGGAGTTCTAAATCCTTGTATTAGACCTAAATTATGTATCCAATGAGATTTGCCCATTAAGAGAGGTGTCATCCAAATCTGCTCATATTCATTTAAGTAGAAACTTCAATTTTCTTTTTTTTTGGCCAGAGAACCCTGAAATTAAGAATATCTTATCATGTTCTCACATTATGTGCATCCAGAGATCTTGACTACCTTGTTAACTATAATATTGTCAGTTCTTTGCACAAAGCTTGGTATAGTAAAAGAATAGATGTTTGATTAATTAAACTAACAATTAAATTTATTTATTTAAAGCCAGAAAGAAAGAGAAAAATATCAAATGGTTTCACTTATAACAGGAATATAGGGGAGCCAAATAAGAAAGCAACATTCAGCAGGGAAGGAGGGGAGGGGGAGGGCTCAAGAGGGGGGAGGAGGGGAGCACGGAGGACTATGGTGATGGCTCCACGGGTGAGCAGGTGGTGGGTAACCTATGGGGAATACATAATAATGTAAAAGATATGAATAACAAAAATAAATATTATATTAAAAAATAATAATAATAATAATAAATAAATTTATTTATTTATATATCTCATACGTTTCTTCCTCATCTTTCAAATATGTGTTTTGGGTTACTTCTGAACTCCTAAAGGTAGGCAGACAGGAAATCATTTTTATTCTTTTAAGTTCATTTATTTCCAGCTGGAACAGACTAATAACACTTGTTAGTATATGACAATGTAAAAAAAATGTATATTAGAATGGTATACCAACATGTTACATATAACACTGTTTAGTAACTCTACCACTATCACTTATGACATTTCCACCACAGCACAAACTTTATATTTAAGAGGTAGTGCACAATGAATGTTCATTGAAAAATGAATTCCTCAAAAAATTGCAATTAATAACTTAGTGTATCAAATATGAGTCCAGAGCACAGCTAATTTAAATGGTTATATAAATGTGGAGAAAAGATGTTCCAATTCTACCTAGGGAAATGGGAGGCATTGCAAGGAGAAGGGATTTCCATATTACAAGCTCCAGCTACTAGAAACATTAAGTAATTATTTAAGTGATGATATAATTTGGCCAATTAATCAAGAAAGAAAGTAACTCCCAATAAAAGAACTAGAAACTTTGAAAAATATAAGATCAGCCACAGTGAATACATACAAATTAGGTTATGTTACCAATATGTCAACAACAACAAAAGCATCTTGAAGGAATCATATTTGCAATCCAAACATACTTCAAGAGAATTTCTTACTAGCTCACCAGAAACATAGCAGGCATCCTACTTGTCGAATAAACAAAAAATAATTTTGCTCAAAATTATCTTTGTACCTAGCCGCTGACTCAGTTATTACTTGGTGACCATCCAGAGTTAGCAAGCTAATTTCCTAATGCAAGTAGAGATCAAAATCACAATTTTTCTTTATAAAAAGAACTTAATGGTGAATGAGTGCACCCCCACATTTAAAAATCAAATGTATATCTACGCTCCTTACCTTTTTTTTAATCTCTCTGTGATAGTCAATGCTGTTGAATCCTCTTCCTTTATAAAACTCCCCTCCCAGAAAAAGGAACTCTCCTACACTGCTGGTGGGAATACAAACTGGCCCAACCACTATGGAAAGCTGTCTGGTGTTTCCTCAAACTGCTAGAAATGGAGCTTCCTTATGACTGGGCAATACCACTTCTGGGAATCTACCCAAAGGACACAAAAACACCAATCCAAAAGGATACATGCACCTGTATGTTTATTGCAGCATTGTTTACAATAGCTAAGGTATGGAAACAACCCAGATGCCCAAAAATAGATGATTGGATCAAGAAGATGTGGTACATAGACACAATGGAATACTATTCAGCATTCAAAAAAGATAAATACATGCAACTCGCAGCAACATGGATGGAGCTAGAAGGGATCATGATCAATGAGATAAGCCAGAAAGAAAGAGAAAAATATCGAATGGTTTCACGTATAACAGGAATATAGGGGAACCAAATAAGAATGCGACATTCAACAGGGGAGAGGGGGTGTAAGATCTCAAGAGGGGGAAGAGGGGAGCACAAGGGACTATGGTAATGGCTTCACGGGTGAACCGGTGATGGGTAACCTATGGGGAACACACAAGAATGTAAAAGATATGAATAACAAAAATAAATAAATAAAATATTTAATAATAAAAAAACCCTCCCCTCCCATGTTTTGAGGGTGTATTCTCACCTGAGTTTTCTTCTAGATCTTGGACATTCTGGTCTTCTTGTCAGTATATGGAACAATCAAAATATAAATGGATACATTATACTCTGAATGGTAAAACCTCTTGCTTAGTAACCTGATACTTTGGTATAGAATCTTGGATTTTGACTCTATGCCATTAGGCAAGTTGCTCCGTGTAACTGTGTTCTAGTCCTCAAAATGAGCTCAAGAACATGGGAATCTAGAAGAGTGATATGTGCACACCATATTTCATTTACATGTTATCAATTAGAAATTGAATAAGCGCTAATGCATGAATGCATTTTTCAGACAGCTATTGCATACCACTTTAAACTGCAAATTACTATTTAAATTACTTTACGTAACAGATCTAAGATGACTGTTTTCTTAAGGCACCAGTTATACAGTATCCAGTGGTGGGAAGTGATCAATATATACATCAATGTTTCTCTTCTGCATTGCATTACAGGTCAAAGACAAGTTATTCATTCAACAAAAAGTGACAGACACTGGGGTCAGTGAAAAATACTACTTGAAGACCTATATAGAGTGTACTGCAAACTCTGAAGGACCTCCTGCAATAAAGTAAGTAGATCTTAGATGTAACAGAACTTTAAATGCATTTCTGAGCTCTCTCCGAAGCCTCGAAGCAACAACCCCCCCCCCCAAAAAAAAGAACAAAAATATAAGGAGAGAAAGTTGAAACCAGAGTGGTAATCAATGAGAAAAAGTAAAAGATAAGACATTCCTCAGGTTGTTTTGATCAGTACCAGAAACTAAGCCTCAAAGAAGTCAATCTAAATCAGAGACTCTCACAGAAAGCGAGAAACCTAGAAAGAGATGAAATGGTCCCAGTTCAGTAATGCCTCTTAGTTACCAGTAGACATGACTTTGAAATCTCTAGAGGAAAGCAGTCCCAATTTTTGACCTTAAGATGCTGTTACATTTATTTTAACCAACTTGGAGCTCTAGGAATACTGCTAAGTTTCCCAGTCACCATAAAGCACTATGACTGAGATTTAGCAGACTTAGAAGACAAACTACTTAAAATTTAACATAGAATAGTTATGAATGAAATGCTTCTGGAAAGGTGATTGTAAAAAATGAGTCATAATCAAAACACTATCAAAAATGGCAAAGAAATATTAAAATAAAACTTTTAGAAGTAAAAAACATAATTGCTGAAAAGGAGTTTTAACAATCAGAGTAAAAGGTAGATCACCTACAAAGGAAAGAAAACTAGTTAAAACTAACCACTAACTTTTCAACAATAACAGCGGAAGCCAAACTAGTATTTTCAAGGTGTTGAGAGGAAATAGTTGCCAACCAAGAATTGTATCAAAACCAAAAGTGCAAAAGTGAAGGTAAAAAAAAGATATTTCCAGATAAATAAATACTAGAGGTCAACATCAATAGAATGTCACTAAAGAAACTCCCAACAATATATTTCAGGCAATAAGAAAAACATTCCTTAAAAGAGGTATAAGAAACTAGAAAATAAGGTGAACAAGGAAACTAGCAAACATTTTATTTTATTTATAAGAAAGTGATATCACTAAAGACCAATGAGGAATGGGTTAAAAAAAAGTAACAACCTAAGTAAATACATGATATTAAATGAGTTTAAGTTAAAAAGAAAATGAATGAAATTAAAATAGTTTGGATCTTTTTATTGCTCAGAAAACATAAACTTTGATAAATATGATTGTAAAATGTCAAGGGTGTTAACTAAATGTAACAGAAACAAAGAGGGAAAGACTGAAGAAAGTGATGGTACACAACAAAGAGCCAGAAATATACCCACACATATAGTCACCTGATTTGTGTCAAAAAGGCCAATTCAGTGGGGAAAGGATAATCACTTCAGTAAATCGTGTTGGACAATTGGTTATACATTTTTAAAAATTAAACAACCCCAATCTGTGATACAGGAAAAAAAAATCTATTCCAAATGAATCATAGAGCTAAATATAAAAGTTAAAACAATAAGGAGTCTAATGAAAAAAAATAGAAAAAATTTTCCTAACTTTGGGGAAGCCAAATATCTCTTAAATAGGACACAAAAAACATCAACCATAAAGGAAAAGACTGACATATTAAACTTACATAAAATCAAGAACTTATGTCACCAAAGACACTAGAAGATAATGAAAAGGCAACTCATACATGGAGATATTTTTAATACATATATCTGATAAAGAATTATTTATCAGAATATATATATTTTTAATTCTATAAATCAATTAGGAAAATACAAACAACCTGATAAGGAAAAAAAAAAGAGCCAAAATCCAGTAACTTAATAAGTCTTAATAAAAAAAATCCAAATGACAAATAGACATACAAAACTATGTTGCACATCATTAGTCATTAGAGTAATGCAAATTAAAAACCACAGCGAGATATCACTATACACCCTTCAGAATTACCAAAATTGAACTACAGACAATACAAAGGGTTGACAAGGCTGAAGAGCTACTGGAATTTTCATACAGCACTGGTAAAATAGTAAATAGGTACAATTATTTTACAAAATCGGTTGGCATTATCCACTAAGGTGAAACACATATTCTATAAGTTAACAGTTCTACTCTTGGGCATTTAACTATAAACATGAATGCTTAGTCCTACCACCAAACACACGGACAAGAATGTTCGCAAATGAGTTATTCCTTATAGCTCCAAACTAGAAAAAACCTAATGATTGTCAATAATAGGACAAAGAATACTTGCATGCTGAAATACTTCAGAAAGTACATTCAAACTATTAAAAATATGCTCAAGAGTGCCTCCCTGGTGGCGCAGGGTTAAAGTCTCAGTTATCTCCAGCTACTGCAGTGTGAGTTCCATCTCCAGCAGGGAGCTAACCCACATGGTACAGCAGACCCCTCCTGTCTCACCCACTGCTCCCCTCAACAGTGTATTTCAGTAGATCCACCTGTTCTGCTCCCCACACTGTCTCTGGTGAGTCCTCTCACACACCCATACCTCTGGCCTAGACCCCAGTTCTTGTATGCACAGATAAATAGACTAAATCTTTAAAATAAATAAAAATATGCTCAAGGGTATGAATGAGAACATGGTATAAGTGAGTGCAGAAATGGGAGATATTTTTAAAGACCAAATGAACTTTAAGCACTGAAAAATTAAATATCAAAATTTTAAAATTCACCGAAATTGACAGCAAATAAGACACTGTAGAAGGATCAGTGGACTTGAATATAGGGAATGGAAACCATCAAACTGAAGCATAGAGAGAAAAAAGATGGAAAAATTAACAAAACCTCAGTGACCTGAAAGACAATGTCAAGTAATTGAACAGAAATGTAATTGGAGTCTCAGAAGACAGGAGAAAAATAAGAGGCTGATTAGATATAAATAATAATTCAACATTTTCTAAATTTGATGAAAACTTTAAACCCACAGACCAAAAATCTCAATGAGCCACAAGCAGGATAAAAGCAAAGAAAGCCTGGTAAGCCACATTGTAATCAAACTGCTTTTTTTAAAAAAGTCATGAAGAGAAATTTCTCAAAGCAGCCAAAAAGGAAATATGTTACACCATATGTCATCATATAACATGGCATTTCAAAATCAGAATGAAAGACTAAAGACTAATTGCCATATTATGTACATTGCCAATAATGTACATTAGACTTTAAGGAAGTAATATTTAAAGTATTAAGTGTTAGGGGGAAAAAAATCTGTCAATATGAATCTATATCCACATAAAAATATTCTTCAAATGAAGGGAGAATACTTTTTCAGAAAAAAGTTAAGGGATCTGTCACTGTCACTACAGAAAATATTACAGGAAGAAAAGAAATAAAATGATGCCAGATAGAACGTTACACAGAGAAATAAATAGACTTGGAAATAAGTATATGGTAAATGTAAAAATTCTCTTGCCTTCCCATTTCTTTTTAAGATTTCTGTTGGAAACTGCTAAATCAAAAATAATATGAAAATAGTCTGGTTTCTATAACAATGCTATTGCCTCCCACAATTTCTATTCTATATTTTACTAGAGGTTCCTGAGCCATGCAACAGTGCAAGAAAAACAATAAACTTATACATATTTGAAATTAGTAAAATTGTCTTTATTCTAACACAACTGTTTGCAAATATTCTTTAAGACTTACTTATTTATGCATACAAGAGCTGGGATGTAGGCCAGAAGTTGGGGGGAGGGTGATGAGAGGATTCACCACAGACAGAGTGGGGAGCAGGAACAGGCAGATCTACTGAAATACACTGCTGAGGGGAGCAGCGGGCAAGACGGGAGAGGTCTGCTGCACCATGTGGGAAGCTCCCTGACCAGGATCGAACTCATGCTGCAATGGCTACGGATAGCTTCATAGTGCTGAGACTTAGCCCCTTACACCACCAGGGAGGCCCTGCTAGCAAACATTCTAAGTATTCTCCACATTTGAAAACATAAAATAAGACTGTTAGAACTAATAAGTTAATTTAACAGTGTACCAGGACACAAAAGATAATAAAAAAATCATCTTATGTCTAAATAACAATTTAAAACTGAAATTAAGAAAAAATATTTATAATGGAATGAAATAATTATGAAATTTCTAGGTATAAATTTAACAAAATATGTGTAATACTTGTATACAATAAAACACTATTGAGAGAAATTTTAAAATATCTAAATTAATGGAGAAATATCCCATGTTCAGAAATTAGAATTCTCAGTAAGATGTCAGTTCTCCCCAAACTTAATTGTAGAGTCAAGGCAATGCTAATCAAAATCCCAGCATGTGCTTTGTAGAAATTGACAGAATTAATTCTGAAGTTATATGGAAATGTAAAAATCCTAGGTAAACAAATTTGATAAAAGAAAAACAGCATTAAAGAACTCCCACTACATGATTTCAAAATAATTCAACACTACAGTAATGAAGATAATGTGGTATTCCCATGAAGTATGCATATCATTGCTCAATAGGACAGGCCACACAGAGAGAGAAACCCATTACACACCCACATAAACATGATCAATTTGGGTCTTTTTTAATTTTTTAAAAAGATTTATTTATTTATGCATACAAGAACTGGAGTGTAGGCCAAAGGTAGGGGGAGGGAAAAGATTCACCAGAGACAGAGTGGGGAGCAGAACGGGCAGATCCACTGAAATGCACTGCTGAGGGGAGCAGCGGCGAGGCAGGAGAGGTCTGCTGCGCCGTGTGGGAAGCTCCCTGGCAGGGAATCAAACTCATGCTGCAGTGGCTGCTGATAGCTTCATAGGTGGAGACTTATTTATTTATGCATACAAGAGCTGGGGTGTAGGCCAGAAGCTGGGGGGAGGGTGGTGAACAGTTACTTTAAAACTGATTTCTCCTCTCCCTTCTCTGCCAGGTAGACTGCAGAAATTGTATGATTGAGAAGAAGGGAAAACCACGGCATTTGTTCAGTTCTGGGAGTTCTTGGCTACAGTATAGGATCTATCACCTCGACACCACTTTGACTCAACTTGTTCATCTGAAAGCAAGTGGGTGTTCATTTCTAAGGCTCTCTTTATCTCTCTCTCTCTTTTTGTTGTGGTCGTGGTTGCTTTGGTCTCATTTTTAATCTTTTCCCATGACAGCCTCTCTTAGTCCCTGTCCTGAAAGACATACTTCAGGTCAGGGGAGAGAGTTGACATGGACTTCCCCAGGCCATTTCCTTTGAATTTTCAGCTTTTTCAACCCTGATGGTACAGTCTTGGTTTTGGTTGAAAAGTGAAGAAAAGTATCACGTGATCAATTCTAGAGAGGTGTGGTTGGTTTATTTCTAACCAGAGGTATTTATTCCCGTACTGGTTGCTCACACCAAACTATAATACTGTATAATATTATTTTCTTTAAGATTTATTTTTATTTATTTATGCATACAAGCTGGAGTGTGGGCCAGAGGTGCAGGGGGTGAGAGGATTCACCAGAGACAGAGCGGGGAGCAGAACAGGCAGATCTACTGCTGAGGGGAGCAGCGGGCGAGACAGGAGAAGTCTACTGGACCATGTGGGAAGCTCCCTGGCCAAGGATCAAACTCAGGCTGCAGTAGCTGGCGATAGCTTGATAGTGCTGAGACTTAAGCCCTTGTGCCACCAGGGAGGCCCTTGTGATGGATGTAGTACCATGCCACCTAGACCTCTGAGTTAAAGTTGAAGCATGCTCATCATTTCCCCAGATTTGAGCAGTGCTCACTGGCTGCAGTGGCGGCCCTCAGCCTATAAAAGCTGCCTTGCCCAAAATCACATCTCACCTGAGGGTCAGCCTGGTAACTAATGAATGAACCATAAAGGCCCAATTTCCTTGCCTCAAGATGGGAGAATTCTAACAGGGCCTCCCCAGCATTAGAAATACCTGAAGTATGTATTAATGGGATCTTATGGGGTCTTTGGTGGGATTGGTAAGCATTGCAACTCTTCCCTCTGCCCAGTCCTATCACCTTAACTCTCCACAGGGTTGCTCTGAGAATACCCTTGCATACTAATCCCTGTCTCTTGTAGATATTTTCACTTGGAATCCTATTTAAGACACGCACAGTGGGACAGGACCTAAGAGCTGCCTTTAAAGGACTTGAACCAGTGAGGGAAGCTGCTTTTTGTATTGACTTAGATTTATGAGACTGGAGTTAAGGCTTTTTTTCTGGGATGATGCATAACAATGACTGCAGAAATAATCTAAATTTGTAATCATGAATGCAGAGTTCATTTGTTTCTCACATTATGGTGACTAGAAAAAATAGGATTCAAACATGCCTCTGAAGTTGGGGCAGAGGGTGGGGGGTATGAGACCAGGCTGAGGAGCTCCTCAATTACAAAGAGTAAGTGATGTGTGAAGCCTACCTCGAATAGCTTAACATGACTAAAATTTCTTTTAGGCTGGTTTCTCCCACTCTCTGGAACACATGTTTTACTAATATGTTTGGGAAACTCAGTAACTCCCTTGGCTATACTGGTGGTTTAATGACTGTTCATTGTAAGTCTGAGCGCTTCCAAAATAGATGATGGGGATGATGATGATGATGGAGGAGGGGGAGATATATAGATAAAATAATCCCCACAGTTGGTTTTTAAAACCCCTGGGGAAGAACAAGCAACCCCAGAGGCTTTAACTAATGGATTAAAGTTGGGGGTTTCTCCAGCTAGGAACTTCCTATGAGGAAGAATAGGAGAGAATATCAGAGGCAGAACTCCTCAGTGATTCAGAGCATGTGATATGAGATAGTGTCTTCTAGCCCTGGTGTTTAAGATTGCATTTTATCAGCCTTTATCAGAATCTCAAAGGTCCCTGGGGCACTTTGTCATCTGGAGGGATTTTCTTAGGGTAGGGATTTCCCCAATAGTCTCTGTCAAGTTTCCCTCTCTGTAGTTTTTGAAAGCCAACTATCTCACCATCCCAGTGAACTGAATTTGGTCTGTCATTGAATGCTATGCACATTAATTGAAATACAAGTAACTGGAATTTTTCTCTACTCTTTACTTTCTAGTGGAGAGAAATTTGCTCTTCCCCCACAAATTAAACAAAATCAATACAATAGCCAGTGTCTTGGGAGGAGTAAATACTCAATCCAAATTGCTATAGTTTCTGTAACCAATTTGTCCAATGCTTTCCTCCTACTGACCCTGTTTGCGGAGTAGAAATATGGGATATTGGAGGAGCCTGTCTGCCTTGGAGTCTGAGGTTCCACTTGCTGTCAGTGTGGCCTGAGCAAGTATTGAGGCCCTGTAGTTCTTACAAAGAGTAAATGAACTATGTGGAAACATGTGACGTGTTTTCTTAACAGAGGACAACTATTCATGCTATTATAGTTTTACTCACCCCAAGTACTCACCACAAAAAGCCATAGTCACTAAAAGGAAAAGTAGGTGCATTTGATTTCTTGATGCCAAAGTCTCTTTATATATTAAACAGCACCCCCAAGCAAGTTGAATTCACAGTTGCTTCCAACTCATATTTTCTATGATTCAATTATAATTAGCACATGAAGGAAGCAAACAGAGAAACTGTTCTTTAACAAGTTCAATAAAAAAATCAGCACACATTTCCCAGCATTTTGACAAATTAAGATGTGACCAAATGTTATTAAGTTGTTGAAAACTAGAAAGAGTAACAGAATATAAAATAGTTTAAAATATAAAATGCCATTCCCTATACCACAATTGTCATAGCCCTTATCTGAAAGACTGGATTAATAATGTAATGAAATCTATGGATTCATTAAGAATAAGTGCCTGGGTTGTTTTTCTTAATGATATTAGCTTTTTTAATATATCAACTATATATTTTGCAAATACCTTTTTACCCATTTGTGTTTTATTTTCATTTTCTTTATGACAACACATCATCCTTAATTTTGCTATAGTCAATTGAACAAATCTTTCTTTTATGGTTTTGTATTTTTATACCTTGTTTAAGAAATCATCCCCTTTCTACCTGTAAGATTACAGAGGAAATTTCTTTTAGAAAAAGATTTGTAGGTTTGCTTTTCACATCTAGGCTCGTAATCTACTTAAAGTTAAATTTGCCCCTTTTTTCCATATTTTATCCAAATGCTCCAGAAAAAATGTGTTATTCAGTGTCTGCTTAGCCTGCTTAAGTCATAAATCAAAGATATGCATACATATTATCAGTCTGTTTTTTAGTTTTTCATTCTGTCCCATTAGTTTTTTGTTGTTGTTGTTATTCATATCTTTTACATTATTGTGTGGTCCCCATAAGTTACCCACCACCTGTTCTCCCGTGGAACCATCACCATAGTCCCCTGTGTTCCCCTCTTCACCCCTCTTGAGCCCTCTAGAGCCCTTCCCCTCCCCTCCTTCCCTGCTGAATGTCTCTTTTTATTTGGCTCCCCTGTATTCCTGTTATAAGTGAAACCATTAGATAATTTTCTCTTTCTTTCTGGCTTATTTCCCTGATCATGATCCCTTCTAGATCCATCCATGTTGCTGCGAATTGCATGTGTTTGTCTTTTTTGAATGCTGAATAGTATTCCATTGTGTATATGTACCACATCTTTTTGATCCAATCATATGACCCATTAGTTTTTAATCCCAGCAAATTACTGTAACTTTTATTTACTATTTATATTGAACATTTATATCTGTCAGACAAATATACTTATCTGTTTTTACTCATTTTTTTGATGTTCTTAGATTTTCTTTTTGTAATTTTATAAAATTTAGAAATAACTTGTTAAGCTTTCTTAAAGAAAACCTGTTGAGGTTGTGCTTATATTTACTTTATATCTATAATTGAACCTGAAGAATTAAATTTTGCATCTTTATAATCCAAAACTAGGGTGTATTTTTTCCATTTTCCTAGGACTTTTTCAATGAAGTCTTATTATCTCATTGAATAAGTGCCTAGCACCTAATAAGAACAAAATGAAGAGTAGTTCTTAGTAATAGCTGTGACAGCAACAGCATCTCCAAACACTCCCCTTTGCATGAATGCATATTTACTCATTGATTAATTCATTCCTAAACATCTACTGAACACATGTTGTTTGCTGGGCACCTGTCTGGACACTGGGAATGAGGACACTACAGTCAAGGCAAAGTCCTTGCTCTCCCTCAAGTCTCAGCTCCACTGTCATCTTCTAGAGCCCTCTGGTCTCTCAGTCTCTCTTACAGCTCCTCACTCAACATCACCACTGTCAGCCCTTCGTGTCGTTATGCTTCATTTGCTGCAAAAATGTGTGTCACTACAAGGAACTACCTTATTCATTTATTTTCTCATTTATTTTCTGCATACCATGTACTCGCTCCACCCTAACCCCACACTGCGCAGTCCATGAAGGTCAGGCCCAGGTCTTCTGGGTACATTGTCTTCCTGAGTCAGCATTGACTCACATTCACTCAGTGCTCATATAACCCAACTCAGTATTCATTGCAAAGTTCCATAAAAGAAAATTATTTGAGCAACTTGTTAGTTTTTCATTGCTGGTTATATTGATGTGTGGAATTTATGAGGAAAGGTTAAAAGAGTTGAGATCATTTAATTTATAAAAAGAGAAATAAACTTGGAAAATGCCCTTTAATCATCCAGAAGCCTAGATTCTAGTGCTGTGAGATTACAGGTAAATCACAGCCTCTCTGTAAAATGGAAACAGTGATGACCGCTCTCTGCCAAACCCACTCACAGGGCTGTCATATGACAAAATACAAATATACTCATCACTAGCATAGGACCTTATTGTTAACAGCAAGCTTTAACATACATTTGCCCAGCAAAGTCTTACGAAAGTGACTCTGTGACATAACCCCTGACTACAGACAGAGAAGAGGTTATTTCAATTCCAGTCATACAAAGAGGATACTGATATGCAGAGTTTTCCCACGCTGGTGAGTAAAGAACAAGGAAAAGAGAGAAAGGAGGGGGGAGTGAAAGAGTGAACCATACTGCTTATAAGATGCTGTTGTTTCTCATACTCTGTTACTTTTCTTTTCTCCAGTAATCCTCTCCATCACTGTCACCCCATGTTAAAGATGAGAAAAATGTAGTTCAGAGAGTTTCAAATTTCAAATAATGGTTGACTTACAATTTGATGATCCATTAGGAAAGACAAAAGGCTCTTCATTTTCACCATATTGCTTCCAAGAAATGATTAAGGGCAAAAGTGTGCAAAAAGAGCAGTAAGTTCTGAATTTAAAAAATACCTCATCACTTTTTTAACAAGAGAATTATCAAATCTTTTCTCCCTTTTAATGGAGCTTCTGGAGGAAATGTATGTGGAATAACATGATTAGCTATGGGGGGAATTAAATACAGTTACAGTGTTTTAGCCACTGATGAGGTTATGAAGGATATCTTTGAAATATGATTTGAAGCTGTGGTTAAATTCTGGTATCAAGCCTTCCATCATTCTAGGATCAGACTTTCTGAATGAAAAGAATCTGTGTGAACACAGAGGAATAGACATTAAAATTCTTGGTTGTGATCCTTGATCTTTATAAAATGAATTTTTTAATTATAAAATATATGTTTTTTACAGTTTTTAAAAATTCAGAAGTGAATAATGTCAAAAGGACCCTCCCACACACACAAATTTCCCACTAACCCCTTGTCTTCTAGCCCCCTAGAGATATTAATCAACAATTTGATGCCATGCCTTCTACATGGAGTTTATGCATATGTGAACATTCACCTAAATATTCCCTTCCTACTGTTCTCTAACCATTTTTCCTACTCCAGATTACAGACAATATTCCAGGTCAAAGTGGTAGATCTACCTTTTTCTTTTCAATGGCTACATAGTGGATATGCCATAATTATGACTTTATTTTTCTTTGTTTAAGAATTTAGTAATCATTTCTGAAAAAACATATATTGCTCTACTAGTTTCTTTTCATTCTCCTGTCTAGTTTCAACCACACACAATCTTAGTTGTTTCTCATTATATAGGTGTGAAAACAGTCATTTCTTTCCCCAAAGTTTTGGTCACCTTGTCTACTAATTCTTGACCTGAAATAAATATTCATTTCTAGAATAAAATGTCTCTAAGTAAAAGTTGTATCCTCATCTTTTTCACACAGAATTTATGTAAAATAAAATCTTCATTGCATGATATTCAAAATATCCCATGGCCAGAGAAGAGACCACAATCTCATATCATGATACTATTTAGTATTCTCAAAATCAAGGGAAGGAATTTGGATTCTATCCTGAAAGCAAGGGGCATGGGTGTGGCATGCATGACTATTTTTATCTGGTGGACAGTATGATCAGATAAATGATATAGGAAGACCTCAAGCTGAAGAGGAAAGTTTAGAATGGGGGAAATCCAGGAGCAAGGAGACCCAGTGGCCCATGAATGGAAGTCCTTATTAAAGTATTAGTATTATAGCCTACTGATACTTTGCCTTTTTACGATATTACTTTATTTGCTTTACTAGGATAGTAAGTATTGGTGGGGCAAATTAGCTCTGGACTTTGATATAATCACTGCTGACAGAAGTACAAATAAAACTCTGTCCCTTCCTTCTAAACTCTCCCTTGCCCTAAGTAAACGGCCAAAAAAACTGACTCCACTTCCAAGATTAATTGCACACTGTGGGCTAGATGCTTCAGTTCCTCGCCCCACAAAGCTCTCTCTCTAGGGCTACTTGAGTGTGTCTCCATGACATGGAAGCTAGCTTCCTCCTCAGCAAGGAATGCAAACAGGAGGGCAAGGAGGAAGTCATATGCCTTATGACCTTGCCTCAAAAGTCACCAGTCATTTCTACCACATTCATTTTGTGAGAGGTAAATAGTCCATTTCACATTAAGGGAAGAGGAGTTAAATCTCTTAAAGAGAAGAATTTTAGGAGTCTGGTTTCAAATCCAGACTGACATGCAGTAGAGCCAGAGTCCAAGAGAACGATGAGTCATAATTCTCTAGGAATTTACAAAAGCCCAAGGATGTGCTCCAGACTTTCACAGACATAGCACTAGAAGGATTCAGTTTAGTTTATCTAGATATCTTACAGATATCTAGATATCACAGAGAACAGATGATATTTAATTTATACTACTAACATATGCAGGTCAACAGATGTCTTAGATCTTGTCAGTCCTCTTAAATTATGAGAACACTCCAAGTATTTCGATAATTCCATGTATCTCAACTTCCAGTCAAGGAAATCTGACAACTACACTAGCATCCAGGGAATGTGTTCAGCTCTTTATGGGAAGAAATAGACATATTTAAGTTGGAGAAAATTAACCTTAGCTTTCAAGCATCCAGATGCCCTTTCCTATTAAGCTTTTGTGGAAGGCTTAGCTCATGCATGTTTGTTCACCTGAAATTAGCCTGACAAGTTAAGTTCTTTAACCAGTTTACTTAACCAGGTGGACACTGTAGGTAGGGTACAGGCAACAATAAATCTTATATTGTATCACCCCTTTAATCCCTCTCCAATCATTTCTTTACCCTCCCCCGGAACAAATCTCAAGCAGATCTCATAGCTTTTCCATAATAAAATATTATTATATTTCACCTATTCTGAGATGAACATATTTTTCCATGCTAACATTTCATGACATGTCTCATGACATTGAGATTCACCTTGAATCTTGAATCATCTTAAAAGCAGGTTTTTTTTTCCTTTTCTTGGTGGTATATAAAATAATAGAACACCTCATGATCAATAGATGCAATGAAAAGTAATAATCTCTTTTTTCCAGGTGTTAAAAAATTTAGTCAAGTATAGTAATCAAAACTATTGTCATCAGCTCTTCAGATTTCTTTCTGTGAGCTCTGACATACGTTAAGCTTGGAAGCCTCAAACAAAAGAGAATGGGGGTGGTTAGGATTCAGAACAGGGGTGGTTAGGATTTACGCCAGCTCTTGCCTAGCCTCTCCTTTACTCCCAGCTGATGTTTTGGGACCTTCCTGGGATTAGAGTGAGTCGAGTGCAAAGGGCAAGGTAACTAAATGCCTTATTTCACAGGACAGTTACAGTCTGGTGTGGATATCCTTTCCGTGAGGGATGTTGTAAACGTTGATTCTGTCTTTCTTGCAGTGGTTTGTGGCTTTTTCAGAGACAGCTTCCAACACTGGGAATCTCTTGCCTTCAGTTCCATTGACGTACAATATGCCTCCTCCAGCTGGTCACTTAGAACTTCCCCTTTACCCTCTGGTTTCTTGTGACCCAACCCTCTTAGAGGCTCAGTCCTTAAAAGGCTTAGTCCTGTTGGGTGCAGTACCATCCAAAGCAGCCCAAAGTGATTCCCTCCTGTGGGTGTCATAGGGTCATGGGAAATTCAAGCATTTTTTGTCACACTAGGGGCTAGAATTTGTGGTGGATTCCAAGAGTCAGTCACTTTCCCTCACGATGCTGCAGGTCAACAGAACTCAGGACACTGACTCTCACCTTGAGACTTGCAGCTGTGAGTCAGTCCCTGTATCCCTCAGCTTCCAGGGACACATGAAAATGCTCTCAATGGTTCTGCTGAAGCATCCTCACTGGGCCTGAGAATACGATCTTATGAATTGCCTCTTAAAAAATCTCACTTCTTTTACATTATAGTGTACACAATAATGTAAAAGAGATAAATAATAATAAACATATTAAAAATTGTGCTTTAAAGGGCACAATCCAGAAGCAAAGGATTTTTCCCAACATCATTTATTAAAGAGACTTTCTTTCTCTAAAAAAAAAAAAAACTCACATACTTTATCACTACTTTAAAACAAACATACACATAAAATTCTAGAAAAAAAAGAAAGGTTTATTTATTAAATCAATTCATACTCTAACCCCCCAAATGCTGAGAAATTGCTCATAATAAAAGATGCAATAATGGAGATATAGTTAGTCTACTTTATGCCAGGTACTTTACGCAGTTGAGATATTCAGAAGGACATATTATCAGTAATGGCTGCCAAGGATGCATGACCTAAATTTAATCATAGCAGTCAAAACCAGAATTCAGGAACATTGTACAAAACAACTTGTCTATATTATTTAAATATATCAATTTTATGAGTGATGGAGACAGACTGAGGACCTGTTATAAAGATCAAAGACACATAGCAACTAGATTTAACACATGACCTTAGATTGGATTTTGGATCAGAAAAAAAGGATTCCATTAAGGACAATTAGAAAAATTGGAATATTGACTCTTTATCAGATAGTAGTAGTAAATCCATGTTAATTTTTTGGAATTTCGTAATCATACTCTAATCACAGAAAAAAGTCTTTTGTTCTAAATAGATACTGAAGTATTTCAAGTATTTAGGTACAAAGGGATTTGCTATCTAAAATTGACTCTCAAATGGCTCAGCAAAACATATAAACACATATAAATATATATTTTATACACACACACATGCTCTAAATTTGAAAAGAAAGAAAATAAATGTGCTAACATGTTAATCTATATGAAAGTTCTAAATCTAAGTACATAGGAAAATTCTTTTAAGTTCCTCTATAAGATTGAAATTATTTCAAGACAAAAACTAAAAAATGATCTCCTGTGTTCTTTACAACCCTCAAATGAATACACGGTTATGTTCATTTTACAGAAAAGGAAACAAAGGCTCACAGAAAACTGCCTATAGCCGCGACCTTTCCGAACTTAACACCCACCTGCTACCAACAAAGCCCATACTCTTTCCATCATACTAACTTTTAATAGCATAGGACTTATATGGAAATAAAGACCAAAGAGAAAAAAGAAAATGCAGATACAAGAACCATTTGAGTTAGCAAAATTGCTGAGAATCAGCTTGGAATGGCACCTTTGACATCTAGAACAAAACTTAGAGAAGAGCAGAATTGAGCCTGCTAGAGGGGGGGCAGAGTGGGGGCAAAGTGGGGAGGGGGGAGGGGCCATGATATAAGATAAAGGGATGGGGTGAGGTGAGGTGTGGAGATGCACATCTGAGGAAGTTTGAACCTATTCCTCTGAATCATATACAGTAATATACCTCAAAAATAAATTAAGAAAAAGAAAAAATTATAGAAGAGTAGGTCACTTAACTCAAAAACAGAGAAAAAAAATGTGCCTCTATAATGACTTGCTTTTACTCCGGTCCTGAATTTTAAAGTAAACTTTGTTATCTGTCATGGAGAAGACTCTAAAGGATACAATAGACAAAGTGCACATTTTGGAACTGCACTGAGGAAATTATCTATGCCAAGACCCAGAAAGTGGAGACGGTAGCATATTATTATTGAATGGGATTATAAAAACACAGTTTGTTACTGTGTTTTCATCAAGATGTGATTGTTACTAGTCTTCAAGTGAATAAATTCTTATGTTCCCTTTCTTTTTTGCCTTGCCTCTTTTTTCCCCTCCCTTTCTGATATCTTTTGCCTAACATTTATCAAGTTTATTCATTCTGTTACACATAGCTATGATTCATTCACTTCCCTTGCTGCTTAATGTTCACTTATATAGATACACTGAATTTTACTTATCCATCCTACTGCTTGGATGTTTGAATTGTCTCTAGTTTGGCACTATTAAAAACCAAGCTGCTATGAGCATTCTTAGATATATCTCTTGGTTCACATAATATTTATATACCCAGGAGAAAAACTGCTGGGCAACAGGGTAATATGTATTTAATTTTAGGTGACAATGACATACTATTTTCCAAAGTCACTGTAGGCTCTGATTAGCAGTGTTTAGTAATTATTGCCCCACATCCTTGCAGATCTTAGAATTGTCTGTATCTTTCAATTTAGTCATCCTGATGAGCAGTAAGAGGTATTACATTGTGTTTTTAATTTGAATTCCCCTAATGACTAATAAGGTTGAGCACTTTTTCAGTGTTTTGGTGTTGTTTGTTTTTGTTTTTGTTTTTTTCTTTTTGTGTAGAAGAACTGGGGTGTAGGCCAGAGGTGCGGGGTGGGGGTCCGGGGGGTTGGTGAGAGGATTCACCAGAGACAGAGTGGGGAGCAAAGCAAGTGGATTTACTGAAATACACTGCTGAGGGAAGCAGTGGGGATCAAACTCAGGCCATAGTGGTGACAGTGATAAGACTTAACTTTTAGGCCACCAGGGAGGCCCGTTTTCTCAGTGTGGTTGAAATTTGAATACTCTTCTTTAGTTAGTCCCTCTTGTCCATTTTGAATTAGGTTAGCTGGCTCCTTATTGATTATATGAATTCTTTACCTCTTCTGGATACAAGCCCTCTGTCAGTAATAGATGTTGTACAAATCTCCCTTTTGGTGTACTGTGTTTAAAATGTACTATTTCCCTGTCCTCAACACATACTCTGCCCATTCATCAATTCATTGTTCCTCTTATTTTATTGATTCACATTGGGCTTAAGATCAGTGACAAGTAACATACTCTTCTTTCCTCTCTGGAATCCTAAACTAAGAGAGAAAAGACTGAGAAATTACAAATCAAATTATCATCTTTCTTACTGATAATTTGGGGAATGCAGAATCTAAGTTTTCTAATATGTGGTTCTTTGATTAATCACATTTATCACCAGTCCTTATCCCCAGTTATAAACATAAACCACACGCTTCTTAATTCAAGAGACAGTGTCTCTTCCATTAAAAGGGGATAATAAGGTAAGAGGAAACCAGGATACTGAAGTTCTGGGGTAGGTAGATCAAAAAGGCCGAAGAGTCCAAAAGAGGCTGGGCCCCCAGCCAGTGCATATGCCAAGACGTCCCTCCTCTATGAGGTTCCAGAGTCAGGCACAAGGCATTGAGACGCCACACATCTTTGTTGGCATTAACCTTCCCTCCAGGTAAACCCAGTTCTCTTCCAGAGGACAAGCCTGCTAGCCAGCTGAGTTTTAGTCCCCACTGGCTGGCACAGATGGGCAGCCCTGTGCAGGTGGAAGTCCTACATACACAATTTTTTCTCTGAATCACATCAGAAGTTTAAGTAGCTGCACAGAATACTAGGTGGAGAGTCCCTTCCCTTTTCTACTAAATAACTGATAATTCTCCTTTCGTGGCCTATGTAGGGATTCTAGGAAGAAGAGCAATTAGCTCCTCACTATATAAGTGATCTTGATACATTTTTTGCCCACTCTACCGCTTGGTTTTTTCCTTTGATTTATTATTTGTTTTCCAGTTTTATGTGATTTTTAATCCAGATAAATTATTAGCATTTGAATAGAAAATTGAAAAACATGAATTCATTCAGAACAAAATAAAACCCATTAACACTTTAGTTTAATAAGGCAACTCAGTTTTCTCTGAAACTACATGCATACTGTGCCTACTTTGCTTCAGAATTATTTTGGAACATCAGATTTACACAAATAGGTATCTCTAATTTTGCTGCACCCTAAAGCAGTATTATGCTTAATTTTAAAGTATTTTTATCACCTCTCATCATAGCTACATCATAACTATGTTTTTCTGAGGAAGTTCAAGACTGATCTGACTTCAAGAAATTATTCCATAGTTTTTGATCTTTGGGTTTTGTTTTGTTTTGTTTTGTTTCGTTTTGTTTTGTTTTGTTTTGTTTTTTTCAAGGAGCATACTACCTTTAGATATTCTCTTCTAGGAACCAGCATGTTTTTATAGTACTAGTTTTACTAGTACTTCTCTGAAAGAATTGTCAATTTCATTAATCATGAAAAGCACATCTTTCTCTTCACATTTTACACATGCTTTTATAAAAAAAAATCAAACTATTATGGGCTCATCTTCCCATTTTGAACTGTCCAGTCATTTAAGTTTAGATGTACCCATTATATATAAATAGCAATATTTGGATTTTGTATTTAGACCAACTTAGGAATCTCTGCCTTAAAATAGAAATATCTGGAGTATTCATATTACTTAGTGATATGTCTATACAACTATTATCACATCATTATATGCTTTCTATTTTATTCTTCTTGTTGCTTTCTTTATAACACTATCCTTTGTTGCATTCACTTTTACTGACTTCTAGTGATTTACTAGTCACACAGGCTTATCCTATTTAACTTTTTATCCTGGTGTCATCTTTATATAACAATAATTATAGAGTAAATACATTTAAACCCATTATTTCTAAATCAAAATCAATAATGATTTCCTTCTGTGAAATACGACAACCCCTCCTCCATCCCCCATTCCCCTCACCATCCCCACCCTGCCCCATCTCACCAACTGTAACTGATCTTTCTGATCCAAGTGATTTTCTATTTCTTCTTATCTTATGTAACTTATCTTCTAATATTGTTTACATTGTCATTTTTAAAGCGTCTTAATAAAAAGCCTAATATTCACTGCTCTCTGTTTACTGAGGTTTGTTTTATACTCTTCTTCCCACTCTTGAGTTCTTAAATGTGAGTCATTTCTCAGCCTACTGAACCAAAAGAATATTTGCTAATGCTTTGTCAAGCTGCATATGTTATTGCCTCTACTTCTGGTATTTTCCCAGACTTCAGTACTCTCCATTTGATGATATCCAAGTTCCTACTCTGTGTTCCCAGGACACAGTCATTCTGCATACTTCTGTAATGAGGTTTATTCATTCTGTGTGCCCATGACTGCAATTAAAGCTCCTTGAAAACAATTACTTTCTGTCATCTCTGCTTTCTTTCCAGCGTCTTACACAGGCTGTTCAACAGAAGAAAACCACTAGCTGAGTTATTTAATATTTGACCATTTAGAACACTGTCTCTCTTTGCAATGCTGGGCTTGGAGGCACAGAAGAGGGAGGACTGCCTGACACCAGAGTGGGGGTAAAAACCTCCTTGAAGAGACACACTCTTCCATGAGAGAGATACTGGAGAAAAGGGCTTACTAACAAACACAAACTGTGCCTATAGGTAAGTGGCAGGGGAATGGAGGGGAGGGTTAATGGAGAGGAGAAGGAGGCAGCAGGAAACTGAAGGGAAGAGAGTTCAGGCTGCAGAAATGGTCAACAGTTTCTAAAACTGGAGAGAAATCGAGATGGATGAAGAGAAGCAAGGTCATCAGAGGTTAATGTCCTTGCTTTCCATCTTTCGTAATGTTTAAGTCTTCTCTGTGTTCTTCTGCTGTGACTTAAAACTATAAATATTTAGATAAACAAAACTCCCATCTGTCTGAGTAACTTGCTGAATAGGTCAAGCAGAGTATTTGAAAGTTCAGTAGAGTCACATGTGTGGACATGGATGGTAGAGAATTTTTAAAATTAATCTGGCATTTCAATCCCCCTCTATTTCATTTCCCCAGAAAAGCTACTTTAATAAATTAAACATTCGATTCATATGTCTTATAGGGGAAATCTAGTATGTCTTATAGGGAAAGTCTAATCATCTTTGAAGGTAGAAAAGTCAGTCATCAAAACAAATATCAAATAAAATATCCCTGGGAACTTCTTCACCAGTTTGAATTTAAACATAGCCCAGGCTTCAAGAAAAGAATACCAAAGATTTTGCAAACCCTATTAAGTTATGAAAAATGAAATTTATTGAAAAATTTATTGGCTCAAAAGAAAAAAACTTTGAGGAATTAAAATTAAAAATATTAAATTCTAAAAAATATAGTATTAATCATTAAATCAAGGATTTATTATTAGTCAATTTAAATTGCATTAATTATTGAACAGTATTAATCTAAAATTATATCTTTTAAAGCTATATTTTATTTTTGAATTGTATATTTTTTTTAATCGAGGTAACATATTTTGAAATTACACTTTACCACTTCCTAGTATTGTCAGGAAATCATAACCAGTGGTATTTTAAGAGAGCTACTTGGAGTTAAGTAAAAAGCAAAATATCCTTTTAAAAAATTTAATAGCCTAAGAAAAAATTTGTATGGGTTGTCAAAACATTTTAATAAATCTGAAATGATATATAGCCTCCAAAATCTTTAAGAAGCCCTGTGCTTAATGTGCAAACATATTGACCTTGTTAAGGGAATAAATGTATTCAGCGGGCATGGTTTGGAGAGACTTGGTTTTTTTTTTGTTTGTTTGTTTGGTTTTTTTTTTTTTTTATACATACAAGCTGGGGTACAAGCCAGAGCTGTGGGGCGGCGAGAGGGTTCACCAGAGACAGAGCGGGTAGCAGAACAGGCAGATCAGAAATACACTGCTGAGGGGAGCAGCGGGCGAGGCAGGAGAGGTCTGCCGAACCATATGGGATTCTCCCAGGCCGGGCGTCGAACTCGCGTCGCCGCTGCCGACAGCTCCACAGTGCAGCGCTTAACCGCTGTGCCACCGGGGAGGCCCTGGTTTGGAGAGACTTGGGAACAGCAAGAGAACTCAGCTATTTCCATGGCAAGTCATGCAAGCAGCGACCCTGTGCAGGTCTTAGTGGAGGGAGAGACAGTTATAAGCAGAGAATAGAGATAAGGCTGGAACACAAGGAATTAGACATTGCCAACATCCATGGCTGGAAACATTAAAAACATGACAGGAAAAAGGAGTCAAAGGGATCCTAATAAGACAAAAAGCAGATGAGAGCAGACAAGGCTTAGGATATTTCCCTAATCACTTTCCATTTGCAAAATAGGCATTCACATGCAGGTTCATCAGAGCAGTTTACAGTAACAAAACTTAAAAACAACCTAGCCTCCACATATAGGAAAATGTCAAAATAAATTTCAACATAACTACAAAGAAGTTTTTTAAAAAATGAGGTAGTTCTCTAAGTGCTGATATGAAAATATTTCCAAGAAAATCATGGAGAGCAAAAGAGCAAATGGCTGGAGAACACATTTCGTCAAAAACAAAACATCAAGCAGTATTATACATATTCCACAAGTAGCATGCATATTATGTAAGTCCTTAGGAGAAGACCTGATAATATCACATCCACATATGATCCAGGATCAGCCTGACTGGCCACATGCTAATTCTGTGCCTGTACTTAAAAAGCTAGGATTAAGAATGGTAGTGGCTTTTGCTTTATGTGTAATCTTTTATTTTTTTCTAGATGCCATTACTCCTTACATGTGTAATTAAAATGTGATATTTAAAAGCAAGGCACTAGGTCAGGAGAAATGACTCCATCCATAACAACAAAATAATGGGGAATATACAAGCAGATCTTTAATAGGGAATACATATAAAGAAACTACAAAAACACATGTAAAAAAATATTTGGAAGAAATGGGAAGAGATGTCTTAATATTAGGAAAATCAGATTCTATAAAAAATTCAATTCTTCTGATAGTAATTTTACGTGTTAACAAAATCCCAGTCAAAATATCAATAGGATTTAGGGGTGAGAGAGATAAATTGAAAATAATTTTTCTAATGTTTATCAAAAAAGTAAATAAGCAAATATAATATTTTGAAAAGTTATCTTTAAAGAATTAAGAAATACAAAGAGAAACTAACCCAACTATCAGCATAAATTATAAATATTAAAATAATTCAGAACACTGGTAAATCGAATTGGAATAGAACAAAATGGCTTAGAAACAGATACCCACACAGTATTTTAAAATAAAGGATCACAAATCACTGGAAAGAAAAGAATTTTCCAACACATGGTAGCTGGACAATTGGTAAATACATATTTGAAAATACATAAATTTCTAATCTTCATATATCAGATAAGTAAAAAATATCACCAATGGTTTAAATCATTCTAAAATGTATCAGAGACTCAGCGCTATCACCACTAGTTCAATCCCAGCCAGGGAGCTGACCCACATGGCACGGCAGACCTCTCCGGTCTCGCCCGCTGCTCCCCTCAGCAGTGTGTTTCAGTAGATCCGCCTGTTCTGTTCCCCACTCTGTCTCTGGTGAATCCTCAATCTCTCTCTCTCACACACACACCCCTCCACCCCCAGATCTCTAGCCTACACCCCAGTTCTCCCACACAAAAAGTTTTTTTAAAAAATGTATCAGCTATAAGATTAGAGATATAAATATAAACTCTCTAAATGAGTTTGATTTGTTATTTTTAAACAATGGAAGTCTCTTCCTTTCCTCCCTGAACAATTCAGTCCTAAAGAGATTAGTCAGTGTGGGGCAAAGCAAAGCAGTCACTCTAAGTTCAGGGAAGTGGGAGAAGGGAACAGAAAATTCACAATGAAAATTAAAATGATTAACAAAGATATTTTTCGAATTTAACCTCATCATTCTCTGAAAATAGCACATCAAATGTTGAGATATAGTTTGTTTTTTTTTTAACATTTTTTTAAAAGATTTATTTATTTATGCATACAAACTGGGGTACAGGCCAGAGGCATGGGGCGGGGAGAAAGTTCACCAGAGACAGAGCGGGGAGCAGAACAGGTAGATAGACTGAATTACACTGCTGAGGGGAGCGGCGGGTGAGGCAGGAGAGGTCTGCCGCACCATGTGGGAATCTCCCTGGGCTGGGCGTCGAGCTCATATCACTGCTGCCGAGAGCTCCACAGCGCAGCGCTTAACCGCTGCGCCACCAGGGAGGCCCAAATGTTGAGATATAGTTTTACATATCAAGAAACTTTAAAGAAATACCCATTTCTGGCAAGGGTACAGAAGCAATAATTTGTATATATAGCTATTAAAACTTTTCAGAAAGCAATTGGCTTTATGGCTCAAAAGTCTTAAAAATGTTTAGTTTCTTAAATATTAAAACTTAATATTTTAATAATTAAATATATGGCATGCCCTTTGGCCCAGTAACTACACTTATGGAAAGCTATTTTTAAGGGAATATTTATGAAATACCAAAGAAAGTTTCCTTATATATAAAGATGTTCACAGTAGCATTTCCTAACATCAAATAATGGAAAACAATAACAAATAAACAATGACATAAAATATAACCTATCTACTAAAGGAATTATGCATTTTTTTTAAATTATGCATCAAGGAACTGCAAAAATTCTTAATACTATGATTTTAAATAATAATATATAAAATACCAAAAAAAAAAACACAAAAACAATACAAGGTTACTTATAACTGTCTACTAGAGCAGAGCTTTGGGGGATTTCCCTTCTTTATATGACGTTTGGAAAACAAACTTCACAGCTATAACAAATTTAAAGCAATTCGGGCATATTGTTCAGTTTAATAAATAGTTTTGAGATCTAATAATTGCCAGGTTGTACCCTAAGTTTCTGTTATTTGCAAACATCACTCTGGGTTACTACTAAGGAATTTCAAAAGGAAAACATGTCTGTACCATAAGACATGTTTGAGTCAGATAAGCAGGAATATTTTACCGAGCTATCCCAGACTTATAATTTCTATAGTTCTGCACTTACTTCCTCAAAAATGCCATCACCACCAGCATCAAAGATCTTCACCAAAATAAGTGCAATCAGTCACACACAAATTCTATTCACCATTTCTCCAGTGACATCTATTTTGTATCTACAGATTAGCTCCTGTTCATGGAGTTTGATTAGATCATAGCAGAGTAACCCTAATACTTTCAAAATAAAACCAGAAAATTAAAATTATAAAAAATAAACCCAAATTGTAGAAACAAATGGAAACTCTCAAATACAAAACCACTTTGTTGATTAAGAATGTTCATAAAGCCCTCAACATAGGGTTTATAAGAAAAATTTTAAAAAAAGAATATTCATCACTGTTCAAAACCAGTTTATCAGAATCAAAAATAATTATTACTGATAAGTTAATATTAATAGTTAATAATAGTTAATATTAGTGTATATTCTTTCACATAATTTTCATTTCAAGCGTTTAATGTTAATAATAAATATTAAAGAATAATTAACAAGATTAATAATAGATTAATGTGATAGTCACACATTAGTATTAAAAATTAATTTAATACTAATTAAACTTTCACACATTTTTTCACTTAGCCTTTATAACATGGGATCAATATTATTACGACATTTTACAAATGAGGAAGCTGAGGCCTTTTTAGGCTATGAAATTTACACAAGGTGAAATGTCCACAAAGCATGGAGAAAAGCAGATCTGAATGGCTCTGGAAGCCATGCCCGGTGCTGCAGCAACTGCCTCCCTGTAAAACTGAAGCTCCTGGAGGAGTGACAGCACACAGTAGGCCCTCATTTAATACTAAGAGTTATCCTTCATTACAATGTGCTTCCAAAATGATCAATTTAACATCTGATACCTAAGCATCGTGAAATTTGTAGTTCAAAGGCCAAGAAATGTATCTTGACAGGAAAAAAATGTATTTTAATTTAATGAAAATCACGAGATTAAATATATTCTTACCCTTTCTTAGCAAGTTTCAGTGGTTTACCTACAGTCAGCAAGTTATAGTAGTGCACTATTTTTTCTCTTTTCAAAGCACAAAAAGCCAAAAATACTACTTATCGTATCAGAAATTCTGTGCCTTCAGATGTTTATTTTAGTATTTCCAGTTTTCTGATCTAGACTCAATAACAATTACTGCAAACTTCTGTTTTTAAGGGCAGTATTGTATTTTGGTGTGTGTTTTTTTTTTTTTTTTGGAAAACACCGCTGGGAACACAGTTATCACCGTGACGCATCTTCAAGAGGAAGTGAGTAAGTTTTATTAGAACCCATCCTCCTCTTAAAAGGTTGGGAGATTAGGGAACCCTAGCAGTCAAAAATAAAACTAGTCACTTAAGATATTTAAACTTCTGTCCTTTCAACAGAGCAAACTGAGAGGTCATCAAAATAAAATTAAGAAGCAAAGCCTGAAAATAGCAAAAGTCTTTTCATTTTTTTTTATATAATAGATATTTATTTTTGTTATTCGTATCCTTTACATTATTATGTATTCCCCATAAGTTACCCACCACCTGTTCACCCGTGGAGCCATCACCATAGTCCTCCATGCTCCCCTCCTCCCCCCTCTTGAGCCCTCCCCCCCCTCCTTCCCTGCTGAATGTCGCTTTCTTATTTGGCTCCCCTATATTCCTGTTATAAGTGAAACCATTCGATATTTTTCTCTTTCTTTCTGGCTTATTTCACTGATCATGATCCCCTCTAGGTCCATCCATGTTGCTGCGAATTGCATGTGTTTGTCTTTTTTGAATGCTGAATAGTATTCCCTTGTGTATATGTACCACATCTTCTTGATCCAGTCATCTA
>PVIJ01006773.1:57019-88767 GCA_004024925.1 Scalopus aquaticus
CGGGTGCATGTATCCTTTCGGATTAGTGTTTTTGTGTCTTTTGGGTATATTCCCAGTAGTGGTATTGCTGGGTCATATGGAAGTTCCATTTCTAGCAGTTTGAGGAAACGCCATACAGCTTTCCATAGTGGTTGGATCAATTTGCATTCCCACCAGCAGTGTAGTAGAGTTTTCATTTAACATGGATTCTCATTCTTTTGCTCAAAACTGGCATCTCCCTGAAGGTGGGGTTCAGTTACTATCTCTTTTAATCCCTTTAATCCCTTCTCTTAAGGGTCTTTCTTCCACTGCTCTTGGAGATGTATAAGAGAAAGAGCTGTCAGTTTAAAATCAGATGTGAGATCTATTTCTCCTCCTGACACTTGACCAGCTATGTAAAATAGAGAAAAGAGCAAGTTCCTTCCTAATTCACAATGGGATCAGAGAGATGGAACTCCTTTATAAAGAACAGAGCCCAGAATCTGTGGTTCCCAGTTGCTTTTACTCCCCTGGGAAGTGTCAATATCTCAGTTACATTTGATTGTACAACTGGGGGTGCAGGTGCTACTTGGCATCTAACACGTCAAAGCCAGATACACATCCTACAATGTATAAGACAGTCTGCTACATCGAAGAATAACCCAGCCCAAATGCCAACAGTGACAAGATTGAGAAACCCGGCTCTAAACATAGGGAAGCTCGCCTCAGCTTCCCCAACCAATGCCTCAGACCCAGGAAAATCTCTTTGGGGTTCCAGAATGACTGTGACCCTAAAATGCAACTTATTAGATCTAGGTCTTTTCACCCAGCAAGAGTGAAGAATCAAAGCAGCGTTCCTGTCACCCTAGCCCAGAGCCCCTGAGCAAGCACATGCATAAGGCTGAGAAACCCTCCTCAGAATAAAGTTTACTAACACTCGTCTACCCTAGCTGCTTTCCTGGAAAACTGAGTGGTCACTAACATTCTCTCCAACTGGATTGAATGTGCAGCCCTAAACAAACTATTTATTGAGCACTCACCTGCTGGCCATTTAGGAAGATATGGTAAATATAACAGATTCCTACGTCTCTTAGTGGAGGTGCACTATGGTAATAACACAAGAAGGGGGGCGGGCCTCTACTCCTAAAATACAAACAACCCTACAAACCAACTTCAACTAAAAAAGCAAAAACAAAACCCAACAGGCTTAAAATCCCTGCCATCACCAACCAGAAATTTAGGATAGAGTGGATAACATGACTAGCCAGTTGAGGAATCCCAGTTTGGTGATACTTGGAGTGGACAGAAAATGAACCAGAAAGGAGAGAAAAATCTTCAGGGAATAAGGAGTAACAAAGGAGGGTGGCAAGAGTAGGTGTGATTGAGTTTCATGTGTCACTTGACTGGATGACAGGGCACCCAGATATTTGGTCAAACATTATTCTGGGTTTCTGTGAGGGTATTTGGGGGTGATATTAACATTTGAATTGGTCAAATAAGTGAAGCAGACAGTTTTGTGTGTGCAGGTCCCATTCAGTCAGTTGCAAGTCTGAATAAAACAAAAACACTGACCTCCCAGAGTAAGAGGGAACGCCTCCTGCCTGGCTGCCTTAAAACTGAACATCAGTTTTTTCCTGCGGCTCAAACAGAAACATGGGCTCTTCCAGAGTCTCAAGCCTGCTGGGGTTTTGTTTTTGCTTTTTTAATTGAAGTTGGTTTCTATGGTTGTTTGTATTTTGGGAGTAGAGGCCCCCCCCACTCTTGTATTATTACCATAGTGCACCTCCACCAAAGCGCTTGTAATTCACCACAATAGTCCATTGTGTTCCCTCCCTTCCACTCTACATTTCTCAGTTCTGTAATCAGCTTTCCAAAGGTTGATTTTTAAGTTTGGTTTTATCTGACCCTTTGATTTCTCTATGTTTCACTTATAAGTAACACCATCTAGTACTTTGTCTTTCTCCTTCTGACTTATTTCACTTAGCATAATCCCATCCAACTCCATCTATGTTGTTGCAAATGGCAACAGTTTGTCCTTTTTGATTGCTGAGTAGTGAGAGAGAGAGAGAGAGAGAGAGAGAGAGAGAGAGAGAGAGAGAGCGCAACATCTGCTTGTCTGGTTCTCAAGCTTACTGATAGCACACTTAGGACTTCCCAGCCTCCATAACTGTGTGAGCCAATCCTAATAAGAAGTCTTTTTACTTACATGCACCCACACATGCACACACACATGCTATTGGGTCTGTTTTTCTGGAATATTCTGCCTAATAAACTGAGAAAGGAGAAAGGGTGCAGCAGAAATAAAGTACAAGAAGTAGCTATAAGGGTGGCCCATTTGAGATGGTGAGCATGACTTTTCAAAAAATGGGAGATATTCAGAAAGCTGAACTCTAGCAGATCCCCAGAATGGATAAAAGTTCGCAAGGGAAAAATGAAGAGACTGGGACCGATCTCTATATTCTTCAGATTAAAAAATAAGGAAACAGACATAAGAGAAAGCTTCTGTTTCTCTCCCTGGAGGGCTCCCTCCTAGTCATAGTCTAAGATGGCAAAGAAGGTTGAGTGGGGAGGAGGGCAAGGGAGTGGGGGCGGCTGCTGGTGGAGAGAAGACATAAATAGATGGATAGACTGTCCTTTTCTTCCCGCTCCCTCTCTGTCTGTTCCTCAACTTTGCCAGAAGAGAGAGAACCATGTATGTTAGTGCTGCAGCTGGCAAGCAGGAGAAAGCCCTTCTTCTTAGCTGCATGGGGCAAATAGAGCCTACAGCAGTGGAGAAGATCATCCATGGGCCAGTGAGCCATGAGAGAAGACAGAAGGAGATTCAGAGCAATGAATAGAATTCAGAAGCTTAAAACAGTTGGTAGAGTTTATATTTATTCACCAGCAGACATTTAACAAGTGTATCTAGCACAGACCCCTTGCCAGAAAATGACTGTAGGCTTGTCAATATCAGACTTGACTGCTACCATCTTCTGCCCAACTGGACTGAGCAAACAAGAGCTCTCAAGGTAGAGTCAGAAAACTGAGGATTAAGTCCCCGCTTAGCCATGTTTGGCTTGTACCCCTAAGCAAGTTACTTCACTTTTCTAGGCCTCAGTTTGGTGATTTTCAGATTGGACGCACCCTTTCTCAGAGCTACTATGAGATAGAAATATCTGTTAGTGTTATACAGTAAGTGTTAGACAAATCCTGTACTCAGAGCCCTATAAATATTACTTTCCTTCCTGGCCTCCAATGAGTCCTCTCCTGCAGCCAGGCAGAAGGGACTTGTGTGATTCTATGAATGTGTATAGACTTCCAGGAGGCTTGTCCAGAAATAGGCACAGCTCCTACAAGAAGTCACAGCCTTAGTGCAGCTCCCTGGGACTAGGAAGTAGCTACCAGGCCTGTTTTCTGGAAGACACAGGTTCTTATGCCCCTTCCCCAGATACCTGATAGATGTGAAATCGTTTGAAAAGTATTGATGATTGCCCTGTCTGTGGGCTCTTCCTACCTTCAGCAGCTCTCATTTGAGGACAAGGATCACCACAGGTAAATTATGTTATGTTATTCCATCTTGTTTGTTTCTAACAGTGGGGATGAATCTTGAGTTCAACTCATCCGTCCCCTTCACAAAACCACAGCCATTATGTTGCACTATGTAAAATTTCCATGTCAAAATTCTTATAAAATAGTAAATATTTCCCAAGCATTTCACTCTCCTCAATAACCCTTTGCTTTCTCTGGTCAGCCACCTTTTCCAAACTCATAAATTATGGTTCCAAATTTTATCATTTTGACTCTACTTACACCCTCTCTCAACAGATGTCCTAGCCTCTGACACACCAAGGAAACAAAGAGGATTTTAACCAAAAACTCCAACTTCCCTTTCCACCCCCTCCTAATGTTTACAATGTGACTGAACAGTAACCAGGAAACCCATAGCTCTGCAGATTCTCAGAATAATCATGTGTTGGCCAGAGGGAAAAACCCTACCCAGAAATCTGAAAGTGATCCTTTGGTGGTGGTGATGGCTCAAAACAACATTCATTGGGAGAGAGAGAAAGTTGATTACCACCAGCCAAAACAAAATGGTTTCTTCCCCTGAGCAAGTCAGCACTCAGCAGAGTCTAAGGAAGGGGCCTTAGTCACTGCTATACCTGAAACTCCTTAGCAGAGCAATAAAGAGTCTAAGAAGGAATCTGGGCAAATGAGAGTTCTGGCATTTCTTTAAAAGTTCTTATACCCTTGCCTTCGACTTTCCTATTTCCCAGTCCTTTGTTCATACACTTGACCACAATTTAATGACTTTCTATATGCCAGCACCCAATCAGGCAGAGGTTATTAACAGAGTCAAAAATCCATTGTCATGAAACCTCTATTCCTCCAGAAGTAAATGGAGTAAATGAATGCATAGTATGAAAGAGGTGATACTACTAGGCAAAAAAAAAAAAAAAAGAGGGAAATGGGGAACTCTGGTGGGAAGGGGAGTTGATATCATTACAAATAGGCTAGTCAGGGAAGACCTGTCTGATAATGTGTCAAGTGAGAAAATCCTAAAGGAAATAAGGTTTTTCAGCGGGGAAGGATCTCTGAGAAGATCAAGACAAGTAAAAGACCCTAAGGCAGTAGGCAGTTTCATGCTTTCGAGAAACAGCAAGAAGCCTAGTGTGACTGAAGCAGAGTAACTGAGGAGAAAAGTGGAAAGAAAAGAGGTCAGAAGGCTAATTGAAGCCATATCATGGTCATTTCAAAGCCGCTGCGATTCACTTGACTTTTATTGGGATAAGGAGGGATGTCAATAGATAATTCTGATAACACTGGTCAACACTGAGATAGTTACTGACTTAAAATGGCCCTAATCTGTAGTATCTTGGTGTGCTGAACATGAATATAACCCTGAAAGTTTTTTATTAGCTCTTGTTTTGAAGATATTTCATATAATTCATTTTATATGTTTCACTACGTAAATTTATCCAGTAGGACTGCAACAGCATCCTAAATCAGCCTAGAAGATGTCATATTGCTTCGCATTGCATAATACCATCATGCACACATCATCCAGAGTTGATTGCATCATTTTCTGATGCAGTGCAATACTACTGCCAGGCGGCTGCTGAAGTAAGCTGACGTCAGCAGTGCACTATAGAAAGCCCTGTCGGAAAGGTGGAGCATTGAAAATATTTCAGACTTTGTGCAAGACAGTTTAAGCTACTGTTCCATAGAACTCTTATGATTTTATCCATTTAGGCACAATACAGAACAGTAATGCCTCAAAAGTGCATTAATAGTGTGGACAACTTCTGCTCTATTTGTGGGGAAGTAACATTTGCCAACCAGAAGAAAAGCTCAAGTGAAGAAGGCTTATCATCTTTACTTCAGATGCAAGGCTGGTGACCAAGAAAAGCCTGGGGCCCCATCTATATGCTGTGCTCCATATACAACACAGTTTTCACAGCAGTTAAATGGCAAAAGACCATCAATGCCATTTGCAGTCCCCATGGTGTGGAGGAAGCCAAGCAACCACATAAAATACTGTTACTTCTGCTTGGTTCCTCCTCTTTCTGGCAGAATAACGGAGCAAAAGAAGTCGAGAATAGTTTACCCAAACATTCCGCCTGCGTTGAGACCAGTTCTACATGGTGAGGGACTTCCTATTCCAGAACCTCCAGCAGAATATTCTCTTGATTCACCTGATGAGGACAAGGGTGAGCCGACCTGTTCTTCTTCTGTTCCATCAGCATGCAGTGATCCAGATTTTCACTGTGGTACATCATCAACCCCACACAGACTAACACAGGAAGAACTAAATGACCTGGTTCGTGATTTGGACTTATCCAAGAACAAGGCAGAATTGCTAGGATCAAGACTCCAACAATGGAATCTTCGAGAAGAAGATGTCACAATTACTTTCTATTGAAAGCTCCACCAGCAGTTGGAGCCTTTCTTCAAAAAGGAAAGTACTCTGGTATTCTGTTCTGATATTGAGGGCCTCATGAATGCCTTAGAAATCCCTCATGACCCACAAGAATGGAGACTATTTCTAGACTCTTCGAAAATGAGTCTTAAAGCTGTGCTTTTGCACAATGGAAACCCATCTATTCCAGTAGCGCATGCTGTCCACATCCAAGAGACATATGAAAATTGTAGCTACTGAATTCCATTGAGTATAACAAGTACAGCTGGCACGTCTATGGTGATTTGAAGCTAGTTGCCCTTTGAATGGGACTACAGCAGGGATATACAAAATACATGTATTTCTTATGTGAGTGGGATAGCAGAGCAAGTGAATTGCACTACTTGCGGAAGGAATGGACTCATAGACAAAATGTAGCAGTTGGAGAGAAGAATATCCAGCACCTAGCTCTGGTCAAGGCTTACAAAGTCCTGCTACCACCCCTTCACATCAAACTAAGTTTGATGAAGAATTTCATGAAAGCCATGGACCGGACCTCGCCAGCTTTCCAATACCTGCATGAAAAATTTCCTCGACTCAGTGAAACAAAGATTAAAGAGGGAGTTTTTGAGTCCTCAGATTCGAGAGCTCTTCAAAGATGACCAGTTCAACAACTTGCTGCAGGGTGATGCAAAACAAGCATGGAATGCTTTTCGCCTAGTGTCTACAACTTTCTTGGGAATGTTAGGGCAGAAAACTACAAGGATCTAGTAGAAGACATGCTGATGCAGTATCAGAAACTTGGCTGCAATATGTCTCTAAAGATCCGCTTCCTTCATTCCCGTCTGGATTTCTTCCCTGAAAACAGTGGTATGGTTAGTGATGAACATGGTGAACGTTTTCATCAAGATATCGCATCAATGGAACAAAGATACCAGGGGAAATGGTCCACTACAATGCTGGGTGACTACTGCTGGACACTCCCCAGGGATGCTCCTGAACAGCTGTACAAGAAACAAGCAAATAAATCTAAGAAGTAGTCTATGACTTGACTTTTTTACAGGTATTAACTGTAGGCCTATTACTGTTGGCATGCATTTCGTGATGTAACTACCAATTTATTGCAGATTACAAAAAAATAACTAGAGCCAAAATTAGAATTTGACTGTATATTCATGTTGAGCACATGCAAATTGATAGGAAATGACTAATTTTATTTCAGTAACATGACTTTTGTAAAAATTTGTTTACCAGTGTAATAGATGTGGCAGGTAAAATGCGTAATATGCCAGATATTGGGAACCATTATGGAGAGAAATATAAACAGGGGAAAAGTAAGGGTGATGCCATTAGGGAGAGACACTGTGGGAGTAATTCTGCCCTCACCATTCTGCCCATAGAATTCAACTGATTCTTCAAGGCTGAGCTCAGATGACACCTCCTCTGAGAAATTGTCTCTGAATCTGGTAAGATTCTTTACTGTGCCCTCCTTGCACCCTTGACAATCTTTTCTTACAGCAGTTATCACACTGTATTGTGACAATCTGTTTATTGGGTCTTCAGTAAGTTCTTGCAAAATGTTTGTTGAAAAAAATGTAAGGATGGATGATGGGTGGGTAGAGGGATGAGTAGTGGATGAGTGAATGGATGAGAAAGTGGTGGTGTGGGTGGGTGTGTGGATGGATGGACGGATGAGCAGTTGATAAGTAGATGGGTGAGTGGGTGCATGGATGGAGGATGAGTAGTTGATGGGTGCAGAGGGGGAGACCCCAACACCAAGACCCACTTTATGAATTTGTTAATATAATGGGACAATATATGAAAAACCATCTAGAATGAAACCTTGGAATACTGGGGCTTAAGAATATCATTTGGCTTCATTACCTTTTAGTCCAAAGACAGTATATGGCAGGGTTGCCTCATGAGTCTCAAGGCTTAAAAATTTGCATCAACCCCATTTTCACATTTTTCACATATTTCACACATTTCCCATATTGACACTTTTAGTTTTCCAGAGAAAACATTTCTCATTTGACTATCTGGTAACCAAATGTATAATGAGAGGACAGATGTGAAGACATAATATGACGTATTGCTTTTCATATCCAACCTACTCAGAAAAAGTAAAAATAATTTTCAAGTTTTGTGCTAACTCTCGTTGCTCACATTGGCAGGATTTATCACAATCAGGAACATGGTTCCATCAAATAATGGGCAAAGTCATAGAAATAACCATGTCTTTTCAATCTCTCTCACTGGAACAGTTCTGCCTTTTATAGCTTCAAGTATATTTTTCACTGTTGAATCTTTACATGGTGACACTACTGAAATTTCAGTCACATCTGTCACAGGAGAAATTTAAAGTATTTGAACATAGAGACCTTTAATCCAAAAAGCTACGCACATACAGTGTAGGTTTATCAGGGTCACTTTGCAATGAAAAATAGGTACAAGGAATGGAAAATGTGTCTGAAACATATCAAAACCCAGGGTCCATTTATTTTTGTTTCATTTACCCATAAGCAGTCAAAGAGGAAGGAAAATTCACAAGGCTCATACAGAAAAGACCAATACATCTTAAGGGGAAAAAATGACTCCAGCAGAAATGTGTGTTTGCCACCAAGTATTTTAGGAAGAAAAAGTGGCTTCAACATTGGCAACAGAAAGAGATGGAACTGAAGTTAAAGTGATTACCATTCCGTGTAACCCTCCCAGAAGTAGACCAGGAAGACAAGCAGAAGGCTGAGCTTTGTTGACCAATCTATGCCAGAGGCAGCAGAGATATCACCTAGTGAGGGGCTGAGCCTGCTGCCCCTATCATCCTGAAGGAGGCAGGAGAGTGGCCCTGAGAGCGAGGGAAGAGACCTGAGGTGGGAGAAACTTAAGAGAGAACCAAAGACAGAACACAGGTGGGACCAGAAGAAGGAGAGAGCAAAGGAATGAGGAGGCATACGTGTAGTTCACCTTCCTGAATATCTAAAATGAGGCCTGATCTCCCCACTCCACCCTATGAATAAGTTAGCTCAAAAAAGGAGGTGATGATATTCTCACCTCTACCCTGTCTGCACACCTACTTGGGCCCTTTAGGTAAAGAAAGTCTTCAACATCTCATTCAAATCAGACTATGTATTCTATTTAGAGAGGAGTGATAAGTCTTCAGGAAGGAGCAGGTTGTGGAAAAAGCGCCTGTATACTCCACTGTGGATTGCTAGACCAGAAGTCCAACCAATAATCATCACATAGCCTAAAAATACAAAACTTCCTCTGACTCCCACAAAGGAGCTATCTAAAACAAATCTACCGGAGGACAAAAGGGATCGTCCACTCCTTTTATCAACTCCTTTTATTACTGTGTCCTTACCTTAAATTTGATTTTTCAAATTTATGAACAGAAAAGTATCCCTAGAGGGTATAGGAGAAGGGAACTGTTGGAATTCAGTCTCCCTAAGATTCAGAAGCACTGCTGCTCCTAAAACAGCTACCTAGAGAGGGAGAAAGAAGGGTATTAGTTTCAATAAGAAAAAAACCTCAATGGATCATCTTTTAAATTATAAACCCACTTCCCCACATGGCCAGTGACTACTATTGGGAAAACATAATTAAAAACAAATCCTTCTGAGAACTCAAAGAATCTTCAAAAGTAGAAGAGAAAGGAAACTGTCCTATTATTAAATAAGCATTAAACCAGAGTGTGATACAAATCACAGGTAAACCACTAAAGAGATTGCAAGGCAGAAAGAAATCTCATCCTTTTATATAGTCAAGCAGATGTGGCCCATTGCATACAAAGTCTCAAGATAAGCAATAATTAGTCCTCAAGAGAGAGCACTCGACAGCGCCATCCAACACACATGGTGAATCCTAAATTCCCCTGGCATTTGGGTAGCCACCATATGTACTAATTGCTTTTACCCAAAGGAAAAATAAATTTCTCATTACTTATGCAGGATGCAGTTAGTAACTCAGAATCAGGCACCTGCCAAAGTTAGGCTCCTGTGCTCCCACAGTGACTGGAAGGTAGGCGTGCTTCCTTCCTTGGTTACTTTTCTAAAATCCTTGAAAAAAAGAGTCCTGAGTTATAAAACTGTCCAGAGGCTTATTTTACTTTTAAAAAGACATAGTCATCGCAACTGGACAGAGAAAGAACTCACAATTTTTTTAAGTAAATGCTCTAAAGAAAGAGGGAGGGGTCCCTTCAAGCACCAACAAAAATTCAGTTTATTCTTTTTTATATTTGTATTTACCTTTATACTCTCTCTGCCTTATTTATCACAGTATTTTCAGTCCATGAAAAAGTCATCTCTGCCAAAAAAAAAAAAAAAAAAAAGGCAAAGCATGTAAAGCTAACAAGAATGCCCAAAACAATTACTTCAGGATTCTGGAAATTAACTAAAAGCTGACCTAAAAATGAGCATTTGTTCTTGGGAAACTGCTAGAATTTCAGCTAAGAACATCAGTTAGTAGTCTTCTTGCATGGAGTTGCTTTCATCCTTTACCCTGTCCCCGAGTTAGCAAGAACAACAGTTTAACCAGTGTGCAGGTGCCTGGGTAAGCAAACAGCTTTGCCACAAGACAGGGAGACCTCAAATGGGACCGGGGAGGGGTGGGAAGATCCATGACTTTGTCAGCCGCAAACTCAGTAGGAAATGAAAATGTGCCAAGACTCAGTACGAGGAGCTGAGTGGGGAAAACCTAAAATTTTACTAGCCTGAAATTGAGGTCCTCATTGTGGTAAGTGGTCAACAAGCTGTACATTTAAAGGAAGATGTCAGAAGTAGGAGTGCCAGATAAAGGCTAAAATAAGTTCTCCAGACTTCTCTAACCGACTGACAAAACACATAAGCATTGGGGAGACATGAGTCTCCAAGAAAAAAGTAAAAGCCAAGAGACCTAAGTGAAAAATTCAGTGACTGCAGCAGTGAATGTCCTCCCAACCCACACACAGATCTATCAGCAGAGAGAAATAAAACATTAGCTTTACTCACCACACATAGTGGCAAGCCATCGCCTGGCCCCACTCACCTGAAAATAGGTAGGAAAGTGACATTCCCGTTATCCTGGAAGAAGAGGAGAGTTGGGTGTAGATAAACTAAAAATCTCTATCAAACTCATTCTTCCATCGTCTGCCTAAAGACTAGACAGAAAACTGAGTTCTGTCCCCAGCAGTTCATTAGAAAAATCTCCCAGGATTTTGGAAAAACCAAGGCCAAAATCTTTTTTTTTAAATATATATTTTTATTATTATTTATGTCTTTTGCATTTTGTATTCCCCTTGGGTAGCCCACCACCAATTCACCCGTCATCCATCTGCATGGTCCCTTGTGTTCTTTTCTATTCCATTTTGTGCCCTTTTCCTTCCCTCCCTCCGCCCCCCCCCCCCCCCCCCCCCCCACTGATTGTCTCTCTCCCGCCCGGCCTCCCTATAGTCCAAAATCTTAACATGAGCTTAATGTGCTCATCAAAAACCCTTTGCTACCTGGACCTGCCTACCTCCCCAGACTCATGTCCTGTGCTCCTCACCACATCCTGATCATGACAATTACACCAGATTTTCCATCTTCCTAAACAGGCCATGTTCACTCTACGCCTTCACCCATTCTGTTCCCTCTGCCTAGAACACTCTCACCTGGTCTCTTCTCATAGGTATTACCACCCTCCATTCAGAGCTCATCCAAAGTACCCCTTCCCAGTCACCCTAATATAGGTTATGTCCTTTCTTTTTTCTTTTCGGATGATGTGATCATTTATGTAGAACATTGTAAACAATATGCTAAAAATCTATGTCCTCTTTCTTTTATGTTCCATAACACCTTAAATTTCTTGGTTGCAGCACTTCTCACACTTGATTTGTTCAACTATTATTTGTAAACATTTGTTTAATGTTTTCCTTCCCTACTAAAGTATGCTTCATACATAAAGTATGTTTCATAAAAATTGGCTCTATCAATTTTTTTGTTAGAACAAGTCCGGAGAGATGATGGAAAGAAGGAAAGAAGGAAAGAAGTGTTACATTTTTCCATTTTAACCGAAGCAGAGTCTAAAGGGTTAGTTTGGTCTCTGATCCTAAAAAAGCAAGAACAAAAAAGAAAAAAAATACTTATCCAAACGTTTTCTGAGACTTGCCTTTTACAGACACAGCAGAAGTTGGAGACTTCAGCTGAGCTTCAAGGCTGGCTGGGGACTGAGAGCACAGAGAAGGAAGGGTCCACCAACAGAAATTCAAAACCCCAGTTATCTGAAGACTAGCCTCTTCATACTTCATGTATGAACTGCCCTGTGACCAGTCGATGGACTACCATCAGCTCCACATTTCCCTTCCCTGAGTCCACTCCTTAGCCAGTAAAATTTAACTCCTTCTGTGTCAACCCTGAGGACCAGGTCAGTTTTTATTCTGATGATATAGCAGCACAGTTCCTGGCACACAACAGCTACTCAGTAAATACCAACTGACTGCATGAGTTTCCTGTAGTTGCTGTAACAAATTACCACAAACATAATTTTATGGGGATTACACCTGAGAGGAGAACTCAAACACTGTACAAAAATGAGAATGATGTAAAAAATATATTAATATAAAATTTTAAAAATTACCACAAACAGCACAAATTTACTGATAGTTCTAACAGTCAGGTTTTGACATGGGTCCCCCTGGGGGCCACCCCCAGATGCAGGTGGGCTTGCATCTGGAGCCTCTAGGGGAGAAGCGGTCCCTTGCCTTTTCTACCTAGCGATCCCCTGCATTCTTTAGCCCCCAGCCTCCTCCCAGAAGTGCCTTCACTCTAACCTCCAATTTCATCATCACATGGGCAACTTAACACTCCTGCCTCCTTCTCCCATTAGAAGGATCCCTGTGATTACCCCAGACCTACTTGGCTGCATAATTCAGGTAATCTCCCCATCTCCAGCACCCTAACTCAGTCACATCTGCAAGTCCATTTTGCCACCTAAGGTAACATATTCACAGGCCCTGGGGATTACGATGTAGTAATCTTTGGGGGTGAGGAAGCCCCATTCTACCTACCATGCTGACTGACTCTTCATTACCTCAACTCTCAGAGGGGAGGGATTTACAACAATGAGACTCATAAACCTTGTTCTCTGGCTAAGGAAACAGGTTGTTCTCTGCAGAAATCTGCCTAGAAGGAAGCTCCTCACTGTCTGGAGACTACTGATTGGGGAATCTCCAAAAGAATCCTAAGAAGACCTCCACCCAATCTCAATTCCATGTACATTGCTCCACTCACCCTCCCACAGGTGAGAAAGTAAAGTATGAATAGTGCAAAACTCCTCCTTCCACCTACAACATGTTAGGAAGAGCCAGAAACAAAACCTCTCACATTATGAGAGAGGTGAGGTGTTGTAGGTGTAAAAGATATAAATAATAATAATAATAATAAATTTTTTTAAAAACTCACTTTACACCCCAGGGATCATGTACTTGTTTAATACTGTTATACATGCTAGGGTACAGAGGCGCCCCCCCCTTTCTGTGGCATTATGGGACTCCCAGGAGCCCAGTTTATGGAGCCACAGTTCCCACACTCAAATGCCTTATCGTGTTTACAAGGCACAAGACCCAAACGTGTGAAGGAGGTAAGTAGGAGACTCTAGGAAATGATGATGTGACATGAGAGTGTCTGCCTGCCTAAACCTAAGTCAGAGTCAAAGCTGATGTGACTCACTCTGCTGCCACTTAGATCAGCAGCCCCGTGTATCACCTGCGGTACTGTCACCCCCCCCCCCCCCAGGGTAAGCTAATAGCGAAGACAGTTTGCAATATCAGTAAGTTTTGTGGTGAAAGTAAGACAGGCCTGTGTGATGGCAGACATCTCTTGGTGGGAGGCAGGCTTTAGCTTCCGGGAGAAGGCAGCCCAATCCAAGCACTGCACCACTGTGTCTCCACCAAGGATTTCCAGTGAGGAGCTCAGATCACAGAAGAGGCATCATCTCTGAACTGTGCTTATGAAATGAAGCAACCTGAAGCTCTGCTTCAGTTAAAGAGCTATTAGAGTAAGAAAAAAAAGATGATCTCTTCTTTGGAAAATCTTACAAACTAAAAATAACGTCAAAAGAGGCCAGTCTCTGCAAATCTGAGCAGAATCTGATAAGGTCAATTATCTTAACAGAAAATTGCCCTTTTATTCTTCATAAAGCATTCCAGAAACCACTGTCAATAATGATAATTTGATCATTTGACTATTCTGAGGTTTGTCTGGTTCCTGACATTGTTCCTTGTGAGCAACTTAAGTCTAGTTGTGGTTTTTTCACATTACACTCCTTCCAGTAGAAATGAGTTGCATCCTGTCTCGCAGCTTTTTCCATGGTCAATGCTGTGTCTTTCATGTTTTGCACCTACCCTCAAGGGGAGATTCACATGTCTGGCTATGTCTGGTTGCCAGTTGCTTTTGAGAGAGTGCTTTTTAGCTCATGGGTCTGACAATAAAGAGTATAGTTGGTTGCAATGTTCTTTGTATATTAGAAGGAGACAAGTTCTATCTGGAAATCAGGGGTGAAAAAAAACAGATCATGCCCTTTTAAGTATAAGTATAGATATAGATACAGGTAAAGGTATTGGTACAGGTACAGGTATAGGTATAGATATAGGTATAGGCTACAGGTACAGGTAAGAGGTACAGGTACAAAGCACAAGTGAATGAGTTCTTGAGTGTGGTGACTGGGCAAGGTACAAGTGAATGAATTCTTGGGTGTGGTGACTGGGCAAGGTTTCTATGTGGGCAACTCTTACTTCTACCTGACTGATAATACAGGTAAGAGAACTTTCAGGTCTTTTATTTCTCTTTTTAGTCCTAACTGCTCCCTTCACAGGAAAAGTAAGGAGATAGAGACACTGATTAGCCAAGTTAATCTACCTAGAGAAAATGTGGGAAAGAAAAATATATTGAAAAGAAAAGGAACCGAATGATTTCATTTATATGTGGAATAGAGAGAAATAAAGAGTCAGAAAAATCAAACCAATGACAAACCCTAGGAATCTGACTATGGATTGAACTACAAGAGGGGGAGGAGGAAAAACCCAATGGGAGGGGCACGATGGACCATGGAGGACTGTGGATTCCTTGACGGTGGGTGTGGTGTGGTAACATGCATCTGAGGAGATGTGTCCCTTTGCCTCTGAATTACATATAGTGTTATAAACCAATATTACCACAATAAAAATACTTCTTTTTAAAAATGATTAATATAAAAATAAAGTCAATATGATAAAAATGAAAAAAGAAATCAATTGACTTTGGAAAATCAATGATCAATAATTAGGCCATTTGAGTTTTAGGTGCACATGTGTTTTAATGGCTTAAGACTGAGTCTTCAGAGAGAAGAAATAGGTTTTATCTCAGGATCACTTCTGGTCACTTGGTGTAACTGTTTGGAACACAGCTGGGACACAAGCTCACAAGAAAAAATCCAAGAAGTCATCTCTGCCGTGCTTGTAAGTATGCTCACCAGAAATTTAGTGTCTGATTTAGTCCAATACCCTTATTTCACAAATCAAAAAATGAGAGTCAGGAGAGCTTAAATGATTTGTCCAAGCCCACACAGCCCCTCTTAGGTATACTAACTCCAAACTGGTGTTCCTTCCATCATACCATTCTGCCTAGCACCTGAGCCACATAAGTAAGAATAATTTTAAATGATAGATAAGGTGAGATCATAACATGATGCTGATAGGCCAAGTGAGGCTCCCCCAAAAGATGCTCAAGTCCTAATCCCCAAAACTGGTGAATATATTGCTTTGTAGATGTGATTGAGAATCTCGAGATGGGATGATTACCCTGGATTAAATAGGTGTGCCTGATAGAATTCCACGAGTTCTTCAAGAGGCAGTAAGTGTCAGAGTCAAAAGAGGGGGTGGGAGGATGGAAGCAAAGGTATGAAAAATGTGGCCATGAGTCAAGGAAAGCCTCTAGAAACTAGGACAAGGAAATGAATTCTTCCCCTACCCCCTTCAGGGGAATGCAGGCCTGCTGACATCTTGATGTCAGCCCAGTGCAACTGATTCTGGACTCCTGCCCTCCAGAACTTCAAAAATTGTTTTTAAGTCTATGTTTATGATTATTAGTTACAGCGGCAATGAAACTAAGTGCAATGAACTTCTTACGTTGGTTTGGGTAACAATTCAACAAAGTCTTACTTGGGGAAGTATCAGATCCCATGCAAACCCTGTACCTATGGCTTTATAGAAAATTATCAGACAGTACTCATACCTAAAAGGTCATGTCCATTGTTCCCACATGATGGTTTCCAGGAAGAGCTCTCCTCTACCTAATATGCAGTTAGTGGTTAATATTAGGCTGGGAGGAGGGAGGTGGAGAGAGAGAGAGAGAGAGAAACTTGGATAGAGGTTGTCAGTCCAGGGCTGGATGGTGGTTTTATCAGGCAGTCAGCTTCCTTTTGTCATCCTCACCATATAGTTGGCATTTGATAGTCAAGATAGCTGCTAAGGCTCCAGTTGCCACACCCACATTCCCGTCATCAGGAAAAGGATGGGGGAAGAAGGGTATATATTCTCCCTGAAAGAGAGTATCCAGCAGTAGCGTACAGCACTTACACTCACATTTCATTTGTCCAGAACTTAGTTGCAAGACTGAAAAATAGAGTCTTTGATTCAGCATATTGCCAACCTCACACACAAATAGACTGGGAGTTTTGTTATCAAAAATGTAGAAGGAATTACTCATACCTTAGGCATTAGAAGACACAGCCATTTTACCAAGTAGTAGAGTAGATGCAAGATGCTAGAAGCCCTCTGGTAAATTTGAAAGACATGCACTCCCTGTTTCTCCACTCAAAGATTTCTTACAGGTGAGTACCTACACTATCTATACACCTAGAAGTGAGTGTAGTTCCCCTATGAGTATTCTTTTACCTGCACTTCCACATTAAACCACTAATGTCACAGCATCTCCCATCTGGTATATGATTCGTTGTTCCTTTCAAAACTATGAGTCTCTGACTTCTTGACTTATCAGAAGATGGCAAATTGCATTGAGAAGAAGTCCCTCTTTATCTGCCACCATCCAATTAACCCCTTAGCCTGTTTCATGCACCCCCCTAAATCCTAAATCCTCTCGTCTTTTCTCTGTATCTAAGAATTTGCTTTATTTCACTTTCTCTGTTGTTTTACTCCTTTATATTCCACCAGTGTGTGACAGTGTACTGTATTTTTCTTTCTACATCTCACTTACTTCACTTCACATAAGCCCCTCGAGGTGCATCCATGAAAATTGTACATTTAGTGGTGCTCATGATATAGTAGATATGGGTATAGAGTTATAACGTTGTATTTCAGAAAATTTTGTGGTGTTAAAACCGTTGTCACCTCAATAAAGTTTTTTTTAATTTATTTCTTTTTTCCTAAGAGTAACAAAAGATAAAATGTTTTTAAGTAGTTGAATGGCATCATCATTTACCTTCTTGAAAGATTAGTTTGTAGTCTGAACTGTAGTCTGAAATTGTTTCCTGTGTGCACAAGCATAAATTAATAATATTATTAAAATTAAATCACAGTCCTTTGAAAAAAAATTTCATTTCTATTACAAACTTTACTCTAAATCTTTCCCACAAACGATACCTGGGAGCCATGTTATTTGTGGATCTGATTTACCTACAGTTTACCAGGCTCTCAGAAATTCTCACCAAGGACTTGCTAGTGGCCCCTCTTTTCTCATCATCCTTTCTGATCTTCCCCAGGGCCCCTCCACCACTCCATTTGCCACTAACACGCAATGCATCCTTCACAAACCTCACAAACTACAATGTGAAATAAAAAGACAAAAAATATCAAGCATTTCCAAGGAAGTAGAGTAACCAAAATGTTCATATGTTGCTGTTAGGGGGATAAATTAATACAACCACTTTGAAAACTGTTTGACAATATCTACTAACGCTGAATATACCATAAGAAATAATAATTGCAGTCCAAGGCATATACTCAACAGGAATTTATCCATATTTTCACTGAAATACATGCACTAGAATTTCATCACACTGCTATTTGTAAGAAAGACTAGAAAAGTTCACCAGATAGTAGGAAAGGCCAAATAACCACTTAATAATATTCATCCCCCAGGCTATCCTACAACAATGAGACTGAATGACCGCAGATATATCCAGAGACAGGGATAAATCTCACAGACATAAAGTTAGTGAAAGAAATCAGACACATCAAAAGCACATGTATGTTTCCTGCTATTTCAAGCATTGGCAGCTACAACTCCTCTAGGCTATTTGAAGCCATGAAAGTGTTATGGAAGGTGGAAGAGGGGCCATGACAAGGAGGGAAAGTGAGGGCTGCTTCTTGGATACTGGTTTATGCGGTTTGTTCAATTTGCCATAATTTATTAAGTTCACTATACATGGGTACTATGTGTGTCTTATATTTCAATGAGCTTTTGAAAATAAACCCATGAAAGCATCACCTCTAGTTTCTTAGTCACTCCCCAGGATAAAATTGACCCTTCATTTCTTAGTGCTTAATTTTCTCTCGTTAAGCCTCTGCTATGCCTTCTGTAACAATGGCGTGCCCGTTTTCCCTTCAAAACTGTCAACTCCTTAAAGACAATGGCATGTCTAACTCACCTAAATGCTCAGAGCCCAGCACATAGGAGTGTCTCCAAAATATTTGATGAGTTTGAATGAATGATTTTCTTCTTTTATAATTACTTTATGCCTAGTCATTTCAATAAACATTCATTCAATAAATATCTATGCATGATTGGTATCATGTTAGGTGTTTGGGATAAAAGGGTTTATAAAACAATCTATTCTCAATAGTTCATAGTCTGCAGGAAAAAACAAGCACAAACAAATGCTGCTCAAAATGTAAGCGTTATTAAAAAAAAAGAAAAATTGAAAGCCTTTTTTTTTTTTGCAAAAAATAAGAAAGTCACAACCCCTGCTGTCCCTGCTGTCCTCCTCAACCACCCAGTGGCATTCTCCTCTCTCACTACACAATTTCACATTAGCATATTGCGCTATTCTGGACTCATTTTCCTTCATGTTTCTTTCTCATCCTGCACTTTCCAACCATCCTCAACTCTATATTTTCTTTAACATGACCCTTTTGGAATCAGTCTTTCAAGGCCTGGTCAGTGTTTCTAATCTTCCCACTTCAGGACACATGAGAAAATGAAGCTATTTGTACTCCACATGAAGACACTTGGGAGCAGCTACTTAAAGCCAGAGGTGGGTGGGCCGGCTGCTCCCTGATGCTCCAGGCCCCACCAGGAGAAGAGTAAGGGATCAACATCTCAGCTTCCTTATAATTCATTTTCCGCACACCAGTATCCATAGCATGTTGGGCAAGAGGTGTGTCAATCAAAGGACATGGGTCAGACCATTTAATGACACCGTCGGTTATTATTACACTGTCATTATTACAGTGTCATTTATTACACTGTCCACCCCAGTTATGAAGACCACACAGGCCAGCAGCTATGCTACCAACCACTAATCTCGACCTCCCCAATAGTCAAGACTAGCCTGGCTGATGACACAGATTCAGTTCTGATTCCAGCCTTGAAAAGAGATATGCGTTTCCTTTTGCTTGGTGCATTCATAAAACAACCTATTGACGGGTGAACATCCCTATGTGCATGACATACATTCCTCTCTAAAGTCTTTCCTGGTTCCCCGTTTCCAAAGCCCGGGCCCCATCAAATAAGGCTGTCAAGATCTGTCAACTTCTGCGCTCAGAAGTTGTTTGCCTGACATGTCTCTGCTGACTCTGGAAGAAAGGCCTTTTTAAGTAACTAAGATTTAAACATTTCCTCCCACTACACGTGGGCTAAGCACACTGATAAGATAAATATAGAAATTTCGAAGATCAAAGATTTCCCTCAAAAAGGATATGGTTAATTCCACTTACCATGCTTGATCTGTATTTACCAAAGAGCATTTCGAAATCCTAAGACTGGCAATGAAGGTCCCACTCGCTAGTTGCCTTTCTAAACTTAGTTTTTACTGGTGAATTACAGAAGATGGATCGTTAGATAGGGCAGATCTAGCTGTGGCATTGCAAATGACAGAAACAGGAAGAACTCCAAAGAAATAGGGAAGAATTTAAATAAGAAGCTATATTAAGGGCCCTTTGTGGGAAAGAAACTTCAGAGTAGGACTCACTGAACAAACCAGGAGCCCAGTTGTGAGAAATTAGGGGGTGGAAGGGAAGTAACAACCTACATAAATTATGAACATCATGTGAGTGAGAACAGGGCTGTAGGGAAAGCTGTGCAGCCACACTTGCCTGCACTTGACATCTCTTTTCATCAGGTTTCTGTAGTGGTCAGTGGGCAAAGAAGATGAAGGGCTGTGGACCAGCAGCCTGGAAATAACAGAGATGGATAAAGTTATGTGCATTAAAAATCATCTCAGAAAGGCCACTGAATGTGGCTATGAGGAATGATTTGATAACTTCTTGCAAAGAAGAAAAGGGAAAGCGAAATTTCCCAGATGAATGTTACCTACCTTTTAGGAAGTTGTGTCCAGCTACTGCAAGGTTTTTAACCTGATAAGTAGATCAACAAATTCTGGCGAGAGCAGAATTGCTCAGCTAGTGAGAGAAGGAGTAGACTGCAGTGGGGCCCTCCCTCTCTCCTTTCCCCACAGGTCAGCAGGTCACCTCTCAACACAAACATGAGCAAAGGTGTAAATGCTCCGGCACCATGTTCTTAGCCTGTTGGAGATGACGAATTTTCTCAGTCTGATCCTATTAATAACAAGCGTTTGTAACTGTGGAAGCCAACCATTTGGGGAGGTTAATTTGGTAATAAATAAGAGAAATATAAGTCCATCATCTTTAATCCAGAAATTTAATTTCTAGGAATCTGATCCCAGAAACACTCATAAATGTATACCAAGATATTTGCATGTATTAATGTAACATTGTTTACTAAAGGGAAGGAATAAAAGTAACTTAAATATCTAGCTACAAGGGATAAATTATATTCAGTCTATATTTTGCATCTAAGAATGGGGTAGAAAACTTGTACTGAAAGTGGTTCATACCATATTATTAAGAGAAATAAAACTACAAAAAAGCTTGCATCCTATCCTTTCATTTTTCTTCTAATTTTATTTTTTTATTTTAAATAAATTTATAAGTATACATGTATATTGAGATATGTGTATATATTTGTAGGCTTTTATATATATTTCATATATTTCATATATACATATATTTATGTGTATATATACATACGTTTATATGTATATATTTCATATGTATATATTTCAATAAATACATATGTATAACCGCATACATAAATTAAATTATATTTATATAATATATACATATATACATACACATATACACACATATTTACATGTAACATGTATGTACATATGTAAATATATAGTTACATATATTTATGTATATGTGCCGAAATATATTTTTATATACATACATATGTATAACATATCATTGTTTATACATACATACATAGAAAAATATGAAAAAAAAACATACCAAACAGTAGTATCGCTAAGAAACTCAGATAGGGAAAAAGGGACTTTCTTTTTTTTAAGTCTATTTTTGTTATATTACCTCTGTATTATTTGAATTTTTTAAATAACTTGAGTTATTTTTACAATTTTAAAAGCCAAGAAATAACTTTTTAAAGAAGTTAAAGCTCTGTTGCCTTCATGCTGATATTAGTCAGGATTGCATCACAGTTATATTAGATTAATTGCATCACTTTAAAGTATAATGAACCATGTAAACTCAGCCTGTCTTCTGTGCCTATTCCCAAAAATCTACTCCAATTTTTGTCCCTAGTTCACTGCCGGAAACTTGGCATTCATTCCTGGCATGCTCTCTCCTTCACTCAACATCCTGTGTCATCCGCCATATCCCTAATTCAGGGCACCATCCTCTGTCCTCCCACTCAACCATCTTCTTACTTCCCAACTGCCCCTGCCTCTGCCCTTGCCCCTTCTGGCCCCTTTATCATCTCAGGCCTATGACCACACAAAATCACTAATCTGATAAAGGGCAATCTCCTTAACTGAATGCACAAGATTGGCCCTTTGGCCCTGAGGGCTCACAGCTGGCACCATGAAATTTTTCTGCCCTGTGGTAAAGAATCAATAGTGTAATAAATTAAATGGTGAAAGTGGCATGTAAGAGAATTCATCCAACACTGATAGTTTAAAAGTAGGGAGAATCTAGGTACTATATAATTTTCCCATAGAATGTTTTTAAGAAAATCATATATAATTGAGAATATCAGTATATATTTTCTTGAATAGTCCACTTTAAAATATAGTTCTTCCTGAATTCTACTAGTGATAAAAAATCTAGCACTTACCATTAGCTGAGACATGTGAGAAACATCTGTATTTTCATTCACTTGTATGAAAAGCACCCACGCTAAATAATTTATCACAATTCTTTCTTCATATGACATTTAGCAATTTTTTTCATGTATTTCCCAGTAGTGTTTCCCAACAGAAGTGAAATTCAATTTCTTGCTTTTTCACTGTGGATATTTTTCATTCAACAGGTGCCATGTGCCTTTCCCCCATGAAGTTGCATGCCAGAAACTTCAAAATGATGTCTGAGTTTGATGAGATTTTTATCAAATAAATAACCTGAGGCTCACATGACTTTAGACATCATTGAAATGGTTGTTTTGTGCTCCTGCTTTCAAAGGTCTTGCTAATCAACTGGTCTCATGCTACTGTTGGTTTTTATTTCAAGGCACGCTACATACTTGGTCAAGACTCATCATTAATAATACATTCATTTTTCCAAAAAGTGGGTAATTTCATATCCTGTGGTCAAATGCTTGTCAGAACTGAATAGATTCTTGCCTTGTGATATGACCACAAAAGCTTATACCAGAAAAAGCTTCCTCTCCTTTTCATAATGCTTACTTGCTCTGTTAATATTGTTTTTAAAATCTGTGGAGTCTTTACAAGGATAATTTTAACCATTTGTCTCCAATTATGAGCATCCCTTCCTGTGCTCAAAACTTTAATATAGCTGGGGAGTGGTAAAATTTGTCAGTGCCTTTTATCCTAGGTCAAAGATACATTCCTAGGTTACTCTTCCCATATCTCAGCCAGGTTGGGATGATAAGTACTATAATTCCTATGAGCTGTTTAGTCCTGGAGAAACTACTGTACCTGCTATTAACTGGCCTTCAGCACTTTGTAAGAGGATTTTTCAAATAAACCCTCTTAAACCAGAACAGAGCTTGTTGGACTCCAAACTGTTCCTGTCACAGACCATCTGGGGTACATATCCAGTCACAACCAATACCCAGGTGGTAGCGGTAAGAGTTTAACATGTACAAGCTCCCTTTATTTGAACACCTTGCCTAATTGTGGAATGCCCTGGGCTATTCTCCACGCCAAGGTGCACCTTACCATCACCAGTTAGAGGGAGTGTATTAAGCAACCTGGAAAAGTACAAGCTCCTCAGACAGCTTTTCCTGCCTCAAGGTCATCACCAAATTTTACGAAAGAAAGTCCCTGCTCGCCCAACACACAGTCCAGGCACTTGACGGAGCAGGGTGAGACTTGGCCAGAAATTCATAAAGACAGAAGAATGGCCAGTGACACTGAAAATATTTAGTGAGCTTCAAAATCACCTGCAGCACTGGTTTCCGGGTAGGTTCTAGGCCCAGCCCAGAGTTTCCGATTCAGTGAATGCAAGGTGAGGTCTGCCTGACAGTTTGCATTTCCAATGATCTCAAGTGATGCTGCAGACCACACTTTGAGACTCACCCCTGACTAGGTCAATGGTTAGCCAAGTGTTTGTGCTGCAGCATCAGCCCAGCTTTTTGCTCTAGAAGTGCCATCCAGGAGCCTGACGCGACTGCTAACTTTGTAGAGATCATCAAAGCCCAAAGCTCACAGAGGCGTGCTTATGCTCCAGGTTCTTCATATGACATTTAGCAACATAAAGAAAATTTGAGTGTCTGAAATTATGTGTCTCTCTAGAAGCTCCTGCTAGGAAAAAAAAAGGTGGGGGGAGCTTGGGTAATACAGACTTGATTTAACACCTCATGAAGCAGACAGTCTCCATTCGGAGAACTGCAAACTGGGCCAGAGGGGAGGAAACTGTAGAATAAAAAATAAAGAACAAGGAAGAAAAAACCAGAAAACATCCTGTTGACTGAATGCAAAATCATCCTTGTTCGTGGTGAGAAGGAAGGACATACAGTAGATCTAGAGGTGGCTTAGTGTTTGCAGATTGGTTGATGTGTTTCTCATCAAAGGGAACATTTACAAGGACAAGAAAGTTACCTTAAGTTTTGGTTTGTTAACATGCCACCCCAGGCAGGAGCTTCTGGAGACTAAAAAGTTATGTCAACACTCCTAGCTTGTAGGACAATTTATTACCCCATGCTTTATATAAGCACAGGGATCAAAGGATAATCTCTTCCACATTGACATTTTCTGGACTTTCACTGATAAGAATTAAGAATTTATTAGCATCACTAAACAAGCTAAAGTGCTGAATATTCTTCAATGGTTTCAAGTTGTTTATTTGGTTTTTTGCTACCTAATTCTGAAAGGGAAAAAAAATGAGTAAAACACGGTCCCTGCACAGAGACCTGAAGATTTACTGGAAGAAATAAGCTATGTAAAAATAAGCAAATTGTAGGGCATACAGTGCAGACCCAAGCAGAAAGAACGAGATATGGAGCAAGAGACCCCGTGTCTATGGAAGTTCCACTGCTGACTTACTTCGTGATGGAGGAACAGGTCCCTCTGCCCATCTGTGATGACGAACTCTGGGTCAGTATCGAGTAACTACGTGCGCTATAGCCATGCAGGCCCCTGATTCTCTGAGGACAGCTCTGTCCCTGAAAGCTAATTCTGGGACAGACAAAAGTAAGATACCAGGACCCGCTGTGCTTAGGAGAGCCTCTCTTCGCTACAGTGATCACCTCCATGAGTAGCTCAGTGTAGCAGCCCAAGAAGAGGAAATTAGCATCTACAATTGATATTAAAATTAACTGATATTAAAAAAAAATTTTAACTATTTTTGAGAATTTACCATGTTTAGGCAACCATTCTTAGTTAAAAGTGTTAACTCACTCCATTTATACAACATCCTGTGAGAAGCAGTCATTATCTCTCTTCCCAGAATGCTTTTCCTTAGACTCCCACCTCACCTCTTTCAAGTCTGTTCTCAAAGGTCACTTTTCTTTTCTTTTTAAGATGTATTTATTTATGCATACAAGAGCTGGGGTGTAAGTTGGAGGTGGGGGGGTGGTGAGAGGATTCACCAGAGAGAGTGGGGAGCAGAAACCAGAGGATCTACTGAAATATGAAATACACTGCTGAGGGGAGCAGCGGGCGAAGCAGGAGAGGTCTGCTGTGCCATGTGGGAAATTCCCTGACTGGGGATCAAACTCGTACTGCCAGGGCTGCGGATAGCTTCATAGTACTGAGGCTTTAAGCCTTGCGCCACCAGGGAGGCCCTCAAAGGTCACTTTTCAATGAGGCCTACCCTAACCATTCTCTTTTATATTGTAGCAACCCCCTTTCGCCCCCACCCCAAACCCCCGTCAACTTTACTTTGCTCTACTATTTTGTTTTCTTTTTTCCATTACGTGCATCACATTCTACTAAACATAACTTATTTATGCTCATTGTTTACTGTCTTTCCCTGTTAAATACAGATTTTTCCCAGCACAAAGATCTTTGTTTTATTCATTGATTTATCCCTAGAGCAGAAGGTAAACTTTAAAGTTTCAGCTAGCAAATATTTTTGATTTTGTGGGTCACACAATCTGTTGCAACTACTCAACTCTGCCTCATAACTTGAAAGCAAATAATACAAATAATACATCAGCAAGTGGGCGAAGCTGGGGCCCAGGAAGACTTTATTTATGGACATAGAAACTTGAACATGATCTGCATGTGTCACAGAAGAGTCTTTTTCTTTTTTTTTCAACCACTTAAATAAGTAAAAAAAAAAAAAAAAAAAAAAACCACTGTCTTTCTCAGGCCACACACAAACAGGCAGGTGGATTTGGCTCACAGGCCAGTCTGTCGACTGCTGACCTAGAGCATGGAAAAGGTCCTGTAGCGCCAGCAAGGCATGGGGCAGGTTTTCTATGATCCGGGCTAATGGGTAAAGGAGTCCTGGAGCCCTCGGTGGCTTTTTTTAGGCTTCTAATGCTTTTCTACAGCATTTGTAGAGAAGCAACCAGGTGCAGGTGAGGCAGGGGCCGGGGTGGGGAGGGGAGGTGGGCAGGAGGCTGGCAGGCCTCCCCGCCCCCAGCGAATCTTCAGTCCCTCTTTTCCGAAGAGTCTGCTGCCTCCGGGGTCACGGGCCATCTCCTACTCTACTCGAGGTCTCGTCACGCATCTCCCGGAACTTGTCCACCTCCTTTGCTGCCGTGTGTCTCCAACGTTGTCACATGCTCGCAGTCTGCCACCCCTCAGTCCCTCCTGAGGTCTTCGGAGGGCTCCACACCTGTCTGCACAAATCATAGAAAGCCTGCTCCGTGCCTTGCTGGCACTACAGGTTCAATGGAAATTTTTATGCCAAAATACTTGAGAGTATTTAAAAGTGGTTTGTTATCTTAAGTATATGAAGCATTCCTTATACAATCGTGTGCATTTTATTATTGTGTTTGCCAAGTGCCTTTACATAGTCTGTAAGAGAAAACTTCAACTTTATCCACTCTCTGAAGTAGTGCTATTGGAATAAGGAAGTCCTCAGTAAAGATAGTTGATGGTAAACAATTCTGGACACATATATCTCATCAATCTCACCTTATACTTTATCAGTAAGATAAACATTCTTGCCAGAATGTGCCCGCCATGAAAAAAACCATAGCTGACCACCGTGGACTCTTGTTATTGTGTAAAATGCAACCGACAGAACTAGAAACTAAACCAATTGTGATGATGCATGCATTTTTTACGATGACTCATAATGAGAAAAGGTGAAGTTAGTTAACCTCATGGGTATCAAAAAGGCTATATAGCAGGAAGATATGTATGATTGAAGCTTGAGGATCATCTCAGCACATTTCTGACCCATGGACTCTGCAAAGGAGACAGTTCCCACACTAGCTATTTACTTCAGGGCTTTGTTCTTGTTGAGACATCCTGCTCTCCTAAAACTAGGACTTAGGACTAAAGTATCATAACCTCACATTGACCTACACAAAGGAAGCAGAGCCTTGATATATAGGAGGTACTCAGAAAACATTTAGATGGAGGAATCCTAATGGACTCATGAATGGATGAACATATGGATGAACATATGAATAAATATTGAATGAATGAATGAATCTATGGATGACTGGGTGACTACATGGATAGTTTTGAACTACTAATTAGAAAAATGCACTCATTCTATTAAACAGCTCATTAACAAATATTGTTTGTTTTGCTCTATTCTCTTCTGCCATGGGAGAAACAAGAAATAGAGCCCCCAAATTTCGGCCAGTTATATTCAGTCACTTATTTCACAAACATTTATTGAGTCATATTGGATTCCAGAAACTCTACAAAGAACTGGGCCTACAAAGCTAGTAAGACACAGCAGGGTTGAAGCATAACTTTCCTGAGCCCTGGACAGTTTCCCCTTCCTCCATAAAAAAAAAAAAAAATTATTATGCATTAATATAAAAATAATAAAATTCAGGCTCCTGGATTCATTATTATATTGCTTATTGTTGTTGTTTTCATTATTCTAAATTTAAAAGAAATTAAAATTACAGCATCATCATAGACCCTAAAAATTATTATGGCCCCTGACCACAATGTCTATTATGCTTGGAGGAGGAGTCGGCCTTGTGATAATAGCTGCTTTCCTGCCCTCAGGTCTGAATAATTCAGTCCAGAAATTATTAGGAGGGACTGATTAAAATAGATGGAGATGATAGGTGGAATTCCAGGATGTGGCAGCCCTGAAGGGGTCACCATAGAGAGCTTCCATCAGGGGAGCTCTGGGTGACAGGTAGGGAGAGGGTTGGTTGGAGGAACAGTGACAGCAGCCTGTTGAGGGCTGTAGGTCCTGAGCAGGGTGAGGAGGGGGTGTATTGTGGGTTGGGGGCACGGTGATGATTGCAGGCAGGAAAGTAGAACGGGAGCAGGATAGGAAGGGGACCATACAACTCAGTGTGGCTGTTGAAGTCTCAGAGGAGCAAGATGTCTGTGAAAGGAAACAAAGGTGGTGGGGTACCCTTTCACGGAGCCATTTTGGGCTGAAGAGGGTCTCAAAGAATTTAATTTCTTCTGTTAGGGGAGCAAAAGAAACAGCCTGGCTGGGAACACTAGGGTGAAGTGGGGTGAAGCAGGGTGAAGAGGGTATTATTACATTCCATGTCAGAGCTGAGCAGGGTGGGTCAAGCAGGCAGTTTCTCACAGCCAGGGAAAGGGGCTACAAAGATGGAAAGAATGAAAACTGGAATGACTGTGCACTATTGAATTAAAAATATCTGTAGCATCCAAATTTATCCTTGTCAATAAATATAAATACACATAGATATAAAATACAAAAATATAAAATATAGTATATAAAAGACAAACTATAGTATATAAAATATAGCAAATAAAAGATATAAAAATTAAGATAGATGTAAAGGTGTGTGCGCGCACGCACGCTACCTATCTCTAGCCATTGAGAGGATCTGGTAGCAGTGACATCCTTATAAAAATAAACACACTGGGGGCTCCCTGGTGGCGCAATGTGTTAAGTGCAGCGCTGTGGAGCTGTTGGCAGTGGCCACACGAGTTGGATGCCCGGCCAGAGAGCTTCCCACATGGCGCTGCAGACCTCTCCTGCCTCGCCTGCTGCTCCCCTCAGCAGTGTATTTTGGTGGATCTCCCTGTTCTGTTCCCCACTCTGTTTCTGGTAAACCCTCTCACTGCCCCACACCTGCACCCCAGCTTGTATGCATAAATAAATAAATCTTTAAAAATAATAAACACACTGAACATCCATCTTTTGATTTCTAAAATGTCATTTTCCACTAAAAGAAGTCAAGTCTCTTAGAAGAAATGGCAGGAGAATTACAAGATGAGCCTGGAATATCTTATTGTTTCAGAAAGGAATGATAGTGACAGTGCCAAATAAGGGACAATTTGATAACAGATTTGATAAATAGTAATAATGATAATATGATTATTATAATATGATAACAGATTAGAGTCTAATGAATAAAATGGGAGTCCATGAGTCTATGCTGATAGAAATTAAAGAATTAGTCAGTTAATTGATTTATAAGGAGAAGAGAGTTTTTGCCTTATAAAAGAATGCCAAGTAATAAATAGATAGAATGAATGATTGAATTTAATTAGAAAATTACTATCAGGAAACCATCATAATAGTATTGATTCAGACAAGAATAATCAAAGTATGCTAAAACTAACAGGTCCACATTTAATACAGAATGGGATCTTTAAGCAATCTCAAAATGCCTCCCCCAAAATACTAATTATAAAGAGGAAAGGAATATTCCTACAATAAGAAGCCTGATGGATATTCTTCATCAAGTAATCAGTGAGCATCACCATTAATAAAATAAATTGAAATTGTGCACCACCTATTGGAGGCAATGAGAAGACCATCGCTTCTGTGATATTCCTGTCAAAAATAAAAATAAAAAAGCACTTCCTAAACCTAATTATGAGGAAACATCAGATACACAGAGCTGAGGCACATTCCACAAAATGCCAGTCTTGTAATTAATTTTTTTTTACTGTGCATTCCTCTTTTTAATTTTATAAAGCATGACAAAATAAGGAAGCAACTGACAAGTTAAGCATTTGCACAGTGAAAAACCACCCTGACCTCCCGACTTCATAAGGATCATAGGTGGGCAAATGTTTCTTTAAAGCGACTTTTGTCCTAGAAGAGATTACAGAAGTGGTTCTCATAATTGGGAGAGGAAAGATAAGAAATCTGTATTCACAATTATTTTAACTGACTTAAAAGTTAAACATAATAAACCCAATAACTTCTTTAGCCTAGTACAAAAATAGTGCCAGAAAATATTTATTTGTTCAAATATATTGAAAAGGTATAAGAATACAAGTAGATACTAACAGTGCCTTGTAATGATTCAGAGGTTTTTGTTTCTTCAAATGTTAGAGAAATTTATATTTTCAACTACTGACATGGTACTTTCAATGACTTTCATCAAGTTATGTTTACACAGACTTTTGAGAAGTGTGGAAGGGTGACATCAGTTTTCATTTTTGCCCCCTGTGGAGGAACAGAATATCCAGTAAAGTCATAAAGAGCTGAGGTTCTGAAATTCAAGGACAGACTAGGAACCCTCCGACTTTGCAGACGAAAGAGACATGACACCTAAATGCAATGTGTGATCTTGAATGTGGTGAAACTTGAACAGTGTCTGCAGACTGGATTTCTGCAGATTGGATAGTAATAATGTATCGGTGTTATTTTTTCAAATATGATGGTTATACCATTGTTCTTCAGATGGATATCCCTGTGTGAAGGAATTACACACTGAAATATTGGGGTGGAAGGGGGGATGACAGGATAATATTTTTAAATCATGTTCTTCCATATCAATATTTTTTCTGTCATAAAAATATAGCTCCCACATGCAAAACAAATCTATAGTATTAGAAGAGAAGAAGCAAAACCAAACTTTTTTTTTTTTTTTTGCTTATTTCACTTAATCACCTCCAGGTCCATCCATTTTATCCCAAATGCCACCATTTCATCTTCACAGCTGTGTAGTACGCCACTAATTATATATTCCACAATTTCTCTATCCATTCATCTGTTGATGGCTTCACCCTCCTGTGGAATATAAATACAAAAAACAATTCATATGCGAAGAATAGTAAGAATGAATCTTGAACTCAGCAAAAAGAATGTAATGGATACCAGGGGGACCAGAGAGGAGAGAGAGGGGGGATAAGGGAGGGAGGCAGATGGGGTATAGGCATAGGTGGTTTGGTGGAGGATGAAAATATTTTTTTATAAAATAATAAAAATGCCCCAAAAAAATAAATAAAAGAAACTAGCTGCCATGGTGGGAGGGTAAAGGAGAAACAGTGAATAGAAGAGAGGCATGCTGAGATGCAGTGTTGGTGTCCTAATCCAGGTGCTGATACAGGTGTCCCTGGTGTATCATAAAGGGCTGTCCTTTATGTATTCCCTTAAGCTGTACACTTAGATCTGTGCTCTTTTATTGACACGTTATACTTCAATGAAATGTAAGTGAAAAATAGACACAGTCCCAATTTTTCAACACTGCAATCCACCATAAACACAAACGATGACGTTTTTGTCACAATTGCTTATGTAACACAAATGAACTGAACCTAAAACCAACTTACAATGGAGCTCTAAATCTGTGGTTGAGTTCAAGGAAGAAGGTCATAGGGGTCCAAAATAGCATTAAAATAATAATAATAGATACCACCTCACACCTGAGAGGATGGCACATATTAAAAGTACAGGCAACAACAAATGCTGGAAAGGATGTGGAGAAAAAGGAACTCTTCTACACTGCTGGTGGGAATGTGAACTGGTCCAACCACTATGGAAAGCTGTATGGCGATTCCTCAAACTGCTAAACATGGAGCTTCCACAGGACCCAGCAATACCACTTTTGGGAATTTACCCAAGGGACACAAAAACACTAATCCGAAAGGATACATGCACCCATATGTTCATTGCGGCACTATTCACAATAGCAAAGGTATGGAAACAACCCAGATGTCCAAAAATAGATGATTGGATCAAGAAGATATGGTACATATACACAATGGAATACTATTCATCATGGAAAGAAGATAAACACATGCAATTTGCAGCGACATGGATGGAATTAGAGGGAATCATACTCAGTGAAATAAGCCAGAAAGAAAAAGAAAAATATCGAATGGTTTCACTTATAACAGGACTATAGGGAGGCCGGGTGGGAGAGAGACACTCAGC
>PVIJ01006774.1:0-86763 GCA_004024925.1 Scalopus aquaticus
TAGGTGTAAGCACATATGTAGTGTGTGTATACAGTTTTATCCAATAGAATATTTGATAATAAACATCATATTTCACATACCTATTTTTTTCATAAGGCCTGGGTCCCTCCATGATACTTCATGAATATTTGCCAATTTAATAAATTAAAAGGGGAAGAAAGAATTGGAATCTGTTCATTACTATTAAAAGTGGTAAGATTCAAGAGAATACCTGCACCCCTATGTTTATTGCAGCACTATTTATAATAGGCAAGACTTGGAAACAACCCAAATGCCCAAAAATAGATGACTAGATCAAGAAGATGTGGTACATATACACAATGGAATACTATTCAGTGATCAAAAAAGATAAACTCATGCCATTCACAGCAACATGGATGGAACTAGAAGGGCTTATGCTCAGTGAAATAAGCCAGAAGGAAAAAGAAAAATATCAGATGATTTCACTTATAGGAGGAATATAGGGGGACCGAATAAGGGTGGAGAAACAACAATAAGAAACACAACACTACAAAACAAAAATAAACAGACAACCATAATTCAGAGATATTCTTCAGGCGAGGAGGAGAGAGAGGAATCAAAATGAGGGCTGGAAGAGCACAAGGGACTATGGTGATGTGCACGAGTGAAGTGGTGGTGGAAATTCTATGGGGGCTACACCTGAGAAAAGAAAGGAGACATTAAAAAAAAAAGGAAAAGAAAAAAGAAAATTTTTGTAAAATACATATAAATTATGTTAAAAATTAAAAATAAAAGTGGAAATGAAAATAAGTTCTTAAAAAAATTCAGTATTTGTTGAGTGTATGGGTTTCCCTGTATGTCTGAGAATGTGTATGCAGATCACTCTGTCACTATAATCAAAGGGTGATTAAATGATTTAATGTGAAAATCAGAATATTTTGACTGAAATCGTGGTGACAAATAATGAAATTACCTATATTTGTAAATTTTTTAAATCACTTATTAACTAACAAGTTGGTTTATTGTTAGACATAAAATCTGTCTATTAAAACACTGTGTTGAAGAGTAAAATTGTTGTAAAATATAAATATTTCCCTTCTTATATAATACAATAAATAAAAAAAGCTTTTCAATTATTTGGATAAGTGGAAATTAATATTAAACATTGTTCACATTCATAGAAATTAATACTTTTATTAATATATGTACCTAATAAAATATTAGAAATAAAACACAGTTAGTGGGAACCAGCCTACCACTGTAGTGGTGGGACCAATATCAAGAAACAGATTGTCTGCCCTTCTGGTTCTTGATATTGGTCCCACCACTACTTATTTATTAAACTGCTCTCTGGTTTCCACTAATTGTTTGCTAATCTGCCCTCTCAGTTTTTGTTATTGAAACCACCCAATAATTGTTTGCTAATCTGTACTTCTGTTTTTTTGCTACGGAACCCACTGGCTAATTGTTTCCTAAGAGTCATCCTGACTCCTAGCAAGTTCTAACTAATGTCATTTATTCTTGTCAATTACACAGTCAAAATGTCTATAATCTTTGCACCTCTCTCCAACCTTATTGTCTCTGCCTTGATTTGGTATCCCTGGTCACATGAACAGTTGCCCACTGTGATGAATTCATTTGTTACCTATCTATCTATCTATCTATCTATCTATCTATCTATCTATCTATCTATCTATCTATCTATCTACCTATCTATAATCTATCTCTATGTGTGTAAACAACCCTCTAAATAAATCTTCTTGACTCAAAAAACCCCCACAAGTTTCTCTATTGTTCAATGTTGAACTTTCAAAAAATATATTTCGTGTAGCTTTCAAATTACTGTGAGATGATTTACTTTCCTTTGAAAGAACATCCAAAACCTTTAGATAGATTCCATGAATTGGATGAAATTCTATTATTGGTATTAACTGGCATCATATAACTGCAGACAGTCTGTGCCAACAAAATCAAGACTGCAGGGACTATAATTTCACATATTTTTAACACACACAATACTTGCAGTAGAACATAAGCAAAATTAATTTAGAAGAGCAAGCACTTGATAGAGCTTCAGAGTTATCCATGTCAATGTGCCATCTTTAGGTACAATCTCTTAAAATAACTAGTGACTTTTGAGGTAGATGCTGATTTTTTTAATCAGACTTGAGTTTGACTTTTGTGCTGTCAGTGCTACTATTTTATGGTTCTCATGGGGGATGGTAAAATGTAGACCTACAGGGCCTCCCTGGTGGCACAATGGGTTAAGCACAGCGCTGTGAAGCTGTCTGCAGCTGTGGCTCGAGTTCGATGCTTGGCCAGGGAGAATCCCACATGGCACAGCAGACCTCTCCTGCGTCGCCCGCTGCTCCCCTCAGCAGTGTATTTCGGTCAATCTGCCTGTTCTGCTCCCCACTCTGTCTCTGGTAAACCCTCTCACCGCCCCACACTTCTGGCCTGCACCCCAGCTTGTATGCAAAAATAAATAAACCTTTTAAAAAAAATATAGACCTACAGTTTTATAAATTACATGTTTATCATCAATTTTCTTAGCAATTGAAAATTACTTAAGCACACACTTTCAGGCAATTAGTGGTACAGAGCCTTATTTCAAAAAATAAGCACTAACAAATAATAAGTATACAGATATTAATTTATATAACATAGCAAACAACAAAACCACTGAAGCAATAGAACTACTGCTGCTTCCCATACATTCAACGACAGAGTCCTCAGTTGCTATTATCCTCCCCTATCTCACAATTCCTAACCAATACTTTCTCATGATTCCTCTGATCCCTCTCTCAAACTTGTGGTCTAGAATTTCCCTGCATTGGGCCTCCCTAGTGGCGCAGCGGTTAAGCGCTGCGCTGTGGAGCTGTTGGCAGCAGCGATGCGAGTTCGACGCCCAGCCGGAGAGAATCCCACATGGTGCGGCAAACCTCCCCTGCCTTGCCCACCGCTCCCCTCAGCAGTGTATTTCGGATCTGCCTATTCTGCTCCCCACTCTGTCTCTGGTGAAACCTCTTGCCACTCCACACCTCTGGCCTGTACCCCAGCTGTATGTATAAAAAATAAATCCTTAGAATTTCCCTGCATCATGCAGATTTAGCACACTTCATAGAACTAACACATAAGCAGCCAATGGGTCAACTCCACCCTATATTTCTCCCGGAGGTACCCGCAGCCAGAGGAGTTAGCTGTCCCTAGTTTTTTGTGTGTGGGAAGACTTTGTTATATTAGCAATCATCCCGCATGCTTCCCTTGAACGAGAGAGTTAGCAATGTTGTGTTTAGAAAGCATCATGAAAGCAGAGGTGAATAATATGTGCTCATCACCTATGGTTAAATGTGTCAAATGAGAGATCAATTCACTGTACGTTTATCTCACTCCTAGATAAGACGATGCTGGAAGCTTAAAGTCATATTGGGGACTCACCAAGACATTGCAGATTATTTAAATGTCATTATCAGTAGTTAATACCTTATTGAAAGTTAAAAAATAAAACCAGCTAGTGTGCCTGGCAGAAGGTACACCAGGTCTTTCCTGAGTCACCTGGGATAGGCGATGCCCAAAACAGATATTTAGTAAAATATGTGCTGTTGAAGGTGATAGGGATCTTACTATTTTTTTTCTGGAATTGGTAATATTTTATTTAAATCTCCTAGAAAAAAGTTTATCTTTTCTAAACTGATTATCAATTGCACGGATCAGAAATGCTGGACAAATGAACATGTATTTTCACTAAGCATTTGGTTGAAGCCACAAGCATTTAGAAAACCACTGAAAAATTCTTAATGGCATACTTGTTTCTAAGACAGCAGAGAAAGATGCTAGCTTTTTAAGAGCAACTTCCTCTGAAAAATCCATGAGTCCTCTATTTGAAGGTCATCCTGATAGTGGAGGATGCCTTGAAAGCCAAATCCAGAAATTTTCAAAATCTAGGGAAAGCTCTTCAGTATTTGTGAGTATTCAGTGCAGCTTCTGCATTGAATAACTTTGATGCATTGTATAATTTCATTGAATAACTATGATGTGATGCCCCTACCTTATTCTAGCACTCTTAATCATTAGAATTTTTTTTAAAGTTCATGTTGCAATCTACCTGATCAAACTTCCATTTCATGTTTGCCTTCTCGACCTTGCAATATATATATAATATATAAAAGTATTTATAAAATATACAAAATATATTTTATAAAATATTAAAAATATGTATATATATATTCCTCAATGTAAAAGACTTTCCATGTATTTAATCACCTTCCCCCAAGCTTTTGTTTTCAAACTTAAATGGGCATTTGTATATATTGTCTTAACATGCACTCATTTATTAAATAAGCAGTTGCTGACCACTCGTTTTGCCCAGAGCTCTAAGTCAATTGTTTTTAATATGGAAAAAAATTGAACCCCTTTTTCCAGATGATATTTAGCAATTTGTTGTCACAACTAGGGGTGGAGGCAGTGCTACAGGCTAGAGACCAGAGATGCTGCTAAACATTCTACACTGTATAAGACAGTTCCTACCTCCAGCACAAAGAATAATCAAGCCTAAAGTATCTATAGTGTGTAGGGTAAGAAATTTCACTAGAAGAATACATAAAATTGCTTCCAAAAGGATCATAAAACTTGTTATTTATACAAACTGGGGGCAGGTAAGGCAGGAGAGAGAAAAGCTGATGTAGTTGATCAAGATTGTACAGTAAGATTTCAAATTTCCTTGATCTAGACACTATGTAAATCAGGGGATAGCATGATGGTTTGCCATAAAGAATTTCAGAAGATAAATATTACTGCTTCCAAGCTTTCAAGGAAGTCACACCAAAGTTGGGGCTTACTTTCAGCTGAAAGCAACTTCTTTTTTCTTTTTTTTTTTTTTTTACATTCACGGGTTATAAAGTATCAAAACTGCTTTTTAAAAGTATTTATTTACTTATGCATACAAGAGCTGGGATGTAGGCCACAGGTGCAGGGGGGTGAGAGGTTTTACCAGAGACAGAGTGGGGAACAGAATAGGCAGATGTACTGAAATGCACTGCTGAGGGGAGCAGCTGATGAGACAGGAGAGGTCTGCTGTACCATGTGGTTCAGCTCCCTCGTAGAGGATCAAACTCATGCTGAAGTGACTGTGATAGCTTCATAGTGCTGTGACTTAACCCCTTGTGCCACCAGAGAGGCCCCAAAATTGCTTCTTTTAAACACTTTTATTTTTCAAATATAATTTACAAAGAGAGAAAGTATAAAATGCAAATGTTTACATAATAGTCAAGCATCCATTTGGACAATCAATTATTCATGTTAAATCAAAACTAAGCCTAACTAAACCCTGGAAATATCACTGTAGAACTGAGGCTATGGTGGAGGAGTTGCTGAGAAGTAGGGAGCACAGTGGCTTGGTGAAGGATTTTAGGTACTTTTGTGGTGGTCATGGTGACATGTATTTGAATAAGGTTGAACCTATACCTGTAAATCATGTACAATGTAGTAAACCAATGTTACCTTAATAAAAATAATACAGTTTAAACAAACAAAAATAAAAACATAGAAAATAGAACACTACTAACATCTCAGAAGTTCTCTACACTTCTCTTCCTCATCCTGATCTACTATCTTATCAAATAGAGGTACCATCCTTATTTAACGTTATGAAGCAATGCCACTTCAAGGGGCATAAAATCAGGTAACATAAAAAAATCAAAACAACAAACAGTATATATCTTATATATGAAGAACCTATCACTGTGAACATAAAGAAGGAGAGAAGATCAGAGGAGAAATGCAATTCCCAATGAAGATGCCAAAGAGCCAGTCAGTAACTATAGACACTTGTAGAAGATGCTAAGTACCATAGGAGAGGCCCAGAATTCCCTGGAAATATATTAAGGGACAAAATATTTCCAGTCAAGATGATAAAAGAAGATCTCTGAAAAAAAGAATATTTGTAGGATAAAGAGAAACTGAACCACATTTTTCAATATTATAAAGAACACGAATTTTCAGGCAAGACTTTTATAATTTAAGAACAGCTCTAATATTATTACTTAACGACTTTGAATATGCTACTGAGATTTTATGAGAATCATGCAGCCTAGGAAATACAGTAATTACCTAATAGATATTGAGGTAAATAAGTGAAACAGTATGGGTTAAGTTTCTAAAGCAATGCCCAAGTTCTTAATAGCTATCTAATATATGTAGTGTATATCTAATACACACACACACACACACACACACACACACACACACAGAATTATTTTAGTATGTAGATGTATGAAGATATCCTTATATCCCAGTAAATTATTTTGGGTAGACTTTGCGTATTAATGAAAAAAACTAAAACATTAATATTATTCACCACTTAGCATTTATTTCTTATAAAGCTAGATATTTCAATGTAATTTACCTTACAGTTATTTTCATTAACATTTTTGTCATATAATCTACATCCACTCATTGACCTTAGAGTAGACAACAGTTACATTGTTAATTTTTGTTTAAGTCATTCTGAAATTGCTACTAGATTGATAACTGGCTGTTATTAAATGAGAAAAAGCTGAAATATATGTCATGCCTTTATGAGGTATCTTCAACTGATCACTTAAAAATGCCTCTTATTTTAGCTGCTACAGAAAAAAGAGCAGGATTGTTAGATATTTGTGAGAAAATTTTCAAGTGTAGTGGTGAAACATTTATCATCACTTCACTAGGTATTTCCTACATTTTAACTCACTAATAACTTTGAGGAAAAAAAATATGTCCATAGACAGTACAGGCTTTGGATGAAAGGTATTCAATATAACTGAAAAGAGGATTCAAAACTGATTCAAATTACTGAAAATTCACAAAGAGGTGTATAGACATCTAATTAAAACAACAGACAAGACTATTTAAAAAGTTGGTTAAGTCTGAAGGAAGATGAAAGTCCTTTTAGGAAGAGAGGTACTCCTCTGATTAGAAAAACACCTCTTAGGGTCTTTGGGCTAGAAAAAACTAGTGGTCTTTGGTACAGAATTGCAAAGTTCAGTTTAGAAATTAAAAGCATTTTTAGCAAATAAAAGGATTGGATTGCACCCACAGGATGCGGGAAGCATTTAGCAAATCACGTATCTGATAAAAGACTTATATGTAATATATTTACACATACACAGACATTAATAAATATTGACAGGAGATAGAACCTAAGGGATATGTCCAATACATCATTTAAAATAGATGAAAAGATACACACCATCATTAGTTATCAAGAAAATACGAATCAAAATCATGTGTAGAATGTGTAGAAACTGGAGCCTTCATACTCTACTGGTGGGGATATACACAGTCATTCTAGGAAACAGCCAGGCAGTTTTCAAAACTGTTAAACATATAGTTATCACATGCTTTAGCATTCCTAAGTCTGGGTATATGTCCTAGAGAAATTAAAATGTGTGCTCCACAAAAACTTACACACAGATGTCAATAGTAGCAATAGTTCGAGTAGCCCCAAAACGAAAACAACTCAAAATCTATCAAGTAAGAAACTGATGATTATCATGGAGTATATATCCATACTATGCAATATTGTCCCACAATAAAATAAAATAAGTAATGATAAATACCATGCTATAAATTAACCTTAAAATTATGACAAGTGAATGAAGCTAGTCACAAAGGTGAAGATATTATATTATTCCCTTTATAAGAAATGTTCAAAGTAGGGAAATCTGGAAAAAGACAGATTAGTGTTTTCCTGGTCAGAGTATGATGGTGGGGATTGGGAGGAGATGGCTAAGGAGGGCAGTATTTCTTTAAGGTGTAATGGAATTGTATAACTGATTGTGATGATGGATATACAACTATGAATATCCTAAAGTATACTGAATCATACATTTTTTTTTATTTTTTATTTATACATACAAGCTGGGGTACAGGCCAGAGGCGTGGGGCGGTGAGAGGGTTCACCAGAGACAGGGTGGGTAGCAGAATAGGCAGATCAGAAATACACTGCTGAGGGGAGCAGCGGGCAAGGCAGGAGAGGTCTGCCGTGCCATGTGGGATTCTCCCTGGCTGGGTGTCGAACTCGCGTCACCGCTGCCGACAGCTCCACAGCGCAGCGCTTAACTGCTGCGCCACCAGGGAGGCCTGAATCATACATTTCAAATGGGTAAATTGTATGGTATGTGAATTACATCTCAAAGAGATTGTTAAAAAGCGAATTTGTTAAATGTCTGAATTTCTGATAAACAATATATATATTTTTAGAATATACTATATAATTCATGCTACAATCTTAATGCTAAAAATTATTTTAATACAAAATTTAAATTTATTAGGGAGCCCTGTAGTTTAACAGGAAACCCTGCATTGAATAGATAGGAGAAGTTTAAGTAGAGAATAAGAATGTATCCATAATCAAGTTGGAAAGTTTGGGAGTTTAAACCCTGAAACCAAAAGAAGAATCTGGAAAAGGAGGTAAGAGGAATTAATTAGGGAAAGATGTGGTGTCTGGTATTCATTGCTAGTCCAAAGTGTCATTAAAATTTTTAAGCCTAGGAATGAGGAATGTCCAATATACTTTGGAATTAGTGAAATTTGACATTTAGCTGTCCTTGGCCTGTATAACGACTTTCCTTTATCTAGCAAAAATACTTGGTAATGTGATCATATAACAGCTGTGGCTGTTATATGAGTTATGTAGAGTTCAGAGGCAAGTTGCAGAGAAAGACAAGTGGAGATATGAGAAGCTAGGTAAGGTGAGATAAAGAAGTTTTAGAAAAAAAATCCTTTCAGATTCCCAGCAATACTAGATTAAAACATATCCTGAAGTGTTTTGTTGCTGTTGTTGTTGTTTGTTTTTTGAGAGCTAGAATGTCTAGAACCTTCTATTCCCTAGGATAATGACTCCCATCACTTTATTCAGTTAAAAAAAAATAAAAGGATCCCCTGGTGACTAGAGGATAGGGAACCATTTGGACTAGAATATTGGAAAGGTGTTTACATAACCTTTTCCATGTATTAATTTGACCAATGCATCCCATAATAGATGTCGACAGGAAGCTATTTTATTCTGTATACTCAATATTTATAGAACTCCTACTAGATGCACAGTCCATAACTAACTTTGGAAGATTTTTTGGGAGATTCGTAAGTGAATTAGACAATCCACCTTCTCAAAGATTTTACAGACTAATCCTGCATATAGAACCTAACAACCCCTTCCAAAGCACAGTGAAATTAATATACCACAGCATTTAAGTTAAACCACTACTCACTACCATCTTAGTTTTAGGTTATAATTATCTTCCTTTTCAGAATCCCATAACATGTGCGCGCGTGCATGCGCGCGCGCACACACACACACACACACACACACTCACAAACACACAGTTCTCACTAATCGTGATCTTTTGAAAAGATAGTTTTAGGTTTGGCTTTACTTCCTTTAAATTCTTCATTGATTATGCAATGTCTGTTGACTAAGGTCCTAATACTATACCATGGACAGTTAATCACTCCCCAGAGAGGTTCTCTTCTACCTCTTTAGTCTCAAATATTGACTTTCTTCCTCATGTTCCTTAGACTCCAGAAGGCACAGTGGATTTTGCAATATTAAGACAGAAACAATATTACTTCAAATAATATTTGAAAAGAAGGGGATACGTATTAAAACAACTTTAGTATATATTAAACAACTTTTTTTTTGTTGTTCTTCAGAGCCCCTGAATGGGTTTTAATATATAAAAAAGAGCCCCCACCAAAAAAAAGGCATGCCAGACTAGGTGCTGAGGATATGATATGAATCTGTTGTGGAATATTCCTAGTAGGGGGGTGGGCAAAGGTGTTTAAAGAAAAGTGAAGTTTGAAATAAATGTAATGGAGATTACATCGTTATCATGTAAATTCTTGCTTTTACATCTACCCCATCATTCCCACATTGTTAACCTTAAAGCTACTATATTCAAAGTGTTTCGAGATTCTGGGGAGTAGGGGTGGGCTGAGGAAGGGATGGACTTTCACATCTGAATTAGTGTAGGGAGGAACAAAGAAAGCAATTACAGGATGACAAGGCAACTCAAATTTAGAGGAAGCCAAAATTTATACCCAGAAGTGACCCTGACACTGTAAATTCCCTTAAGAAATCTCAGAACACTTGAGGGTGCTTTGGATAATCAAAGATCAGGGAACAGGAACATTATTAAATCAAAAGGGCAGAGGAAACTGATGCATAAACTATGCCAATTAAACCCACAGTCTTACAATCCCTCGAGTTAGTGCAGAATTGTTCCACAGGATTCCAATGAAAGTCACTGAGATCACACTGTAGCTGCACATGCCAGGAGTGAACATCGGGGGGAAAAGCAATAGGATTACATTGATTCATAGGGGAGCACACATAATATCATTTCCCCTTGACCTCTGTTGAGCTAGCTTCATTATCAAATCTCTTGGTGTTATGAGAGGCATTAATTTCTGAACTGTTCAGACTGGTATGTGGATTTTTAGTATCAGGTGTCATCTATTATACCTCACAATGGGATTTTTTTGAACGTGAGCTTGCTGATAAAATCAAGGATCAATCCAACAAATGAGAAATTGTCCATTCAGACCAACCTCCCATCTACCTTTCTCTGTAAAACTTAATAACCCAGTCACCAGTTGTCCTTGAAGATAAAACCTCTACCAGTGTTAACTTGAGATGTGTAAATTTCTTCCTGTATCATAATACAAATATAAGTCTAATCCAGAAAAAAAAATGCCTCCATTTTCAAATTCAAATAAAATATTTTTAAAAGAAAAAGCAACTTTTAATGTTCATCACAGCAAACATTCACAAATGAATAATACATGTGTAGGGACAGAAACATTTATTTCTAATGAAAATACTTATGAGGACCTTCCAGTGAAAATACAACACCACGTTGATTTGCTTACCATTAATTGCTAGACTGAAAATTCTATGATGGCAGGGATTTTGCCTCTTCTGTTCACTGTCCTAGTCAATAACCGGTACTGACACATTTCTCTATTGGTCATTTACTTTCTCCCCGGTAAACAACTTAGATTTCAAAGAACATGACCACAAAGTCAAAAGACATCACTTAAAACACACACACACACACACACACATACACACACACACACACACGTCTGTTCAATGTTTTCTATGTGCCGAGTATATTTTTAGAAACATTTTTCCTTCATTTTACAGGTCAGTGGGACTTAAGAAAAGTGTCCTAAGTTATCCACAAATCAAAGAGTTGACATAAATCTTGGTCTTCCTTATTACAGAGCTACACTCTCAATCTCTATCTAATGTGCTGTTCTACACATATACACAGATCTATTCCATGGGACAGAGTCTCTGAAAATAAAAGATGTCAAGACGTAAGTCTTTGCTTAATGTGAGAGCTTATTATTCTTTCTATTGCCAATATATACTTTATACAAAGTTCTGCATAAAAAGAGATTGTTATATGACAAATGCATTTACTTGGTCAATGAGGAGTTAGCAATGTGAGTTCTGGGATAGTTACTTCAATTTTGTTTTTCTAGGAGTTACGTGTCATTTCACAATTGAATTTATTCTTTCTCCCTCCACACTCCTCCATTCATATAATGAATAAAGAATCAGATTCATGATGTTTCAGAACACACTATTATATCTTGCTTAAGAAGAATGATTGTTAAAGTTTTGGATGCTTACTGTGCCACCATAAGGGGATATATTCCTGGGGTTGAACTTCTAGCTCAGTTGGCGTAGCAGCAAGGCTCAGTTATCCCTGTCTGGGGAGGAGATCTTCATATAACTTGTTGGAGATAACTGTGCCATACAGGTACTGTTAATAAGTGACAACAAAGAGAATATCAAGAGAGCTGTGGAAAGTGCCAAGGACAAGAGGTTTGAGGAGCTGACAAACCTTGTCTGGACCATCCATAATGCCATGAAGATTCTAGAGGATAACAAATATGTGGAAGAATGTGAGCTCTTGGCAAAAGCATAAAACCTAAGAGAATGTGGACAAAGAAGGTGTTCTCCAGTTCTATATTCATATCCTGGCTGACTTAGAGAACTATTTTCATGAATGATGGGAAGATAAAAAAGAGGAACAATGACAAAGAGGAATAAAACAAAAGAACAATGGCAAGGCCTTGAGTGCCCTGTGCCAGAAATACAATTGAGAGCTTTGAGTTTCATATTGTAAATTACAAGCAGAGCCTTGAACAGTTTGCAGATGAAGATGCTGAAAAGAACAGTAAGGATTCAGAAAGCTCTTCAGATGATGATAAAGGTAAGGATGGAGTCATTGCTGTCTCTTTCTTAAAGAAGAAATCAGAAGTTCCTCTGGGAAGGAGTTGCAAGATTCTCAAAAAGATGGAGTATAATGAGGACTCATCAAATAAGTAACCATCAGGTGACTGTCTTTCACTTTGACTTCTTTCACTTACTAGAAGGGGGTAGAGAAGGGAAGGTGATAGGATAATGGCTCTGGATCATTGGTGAAAGGGCAGTGAACCTAAGTGAGTGAACATAAGGAAATGTGAAATTGTACTCCCAAAGTTATATCATTATGTAAATGATTGGCAAAACAATACAACTTTAAAAAGTGATGAAGACTCAGAAGATTCAGAAGATAACAGCACAGGTTCCACATCTTCTGATTCAGATTCAGAGAAGGAAGGAAGGAAACAAGCCATGTTGGCTTCAGGATTCTTGAGAGAAGTCCCCACCACAGAGGAGGACAAGAAGGATGCTAAGAAGGAGAAGACAAGGCCAAGAAGAAGCTCAGTGGTATATCTAAGTGCCTAGATGACAAGAAGGAAAACAAAGGCAGAGAGTGGTAAAGGGTCCAGAATGGAGGAGCCCTTGTTAAGGAGAAGCCAAAAATGTTGGCCAAGGAAAATGAGATCACACACCCTGATGTTTCAAGAAACTGAGTAAGATGCTCCAAGCATGAGCCAAAATGGGAACTAATTGTGCAGCCCAACTGAACTGCTACAGCTGTTGCTTTGTATTGCTTTTGAAAACCACCTAGGGGATGGTGTCATTGTCAAAATCAAGTTCAATATCACTGCTTCTCATTGCAACTACAACCCCAACCTGGTCACATTCATGAAGTCTGCCACATAGAAAAAGTTCCTGGATGTCATCAGTGAGCTGATGGACATCCTATTTGTTAGAAAGAACATTCTGAGGGTGAGAACGCTCATGATATTGACTAGCCTCTGAGTGTCTGTGGCTATATTATTACCCTGGTGGAATGAACAGATGAATTTACCAAAATACTGCCAAATACTGATCCTTATTCCAAAGAGTATGTGGAACACCTGAAACATGAGGCTCAGGTGTGTGTCATCACTGAGCATGCACAGTGCCACCTTGAGGCGAACACATCATTAAGAAGCTCTGTCATATCTACTTGAGGCACATTTCCCACACCTACTACAAGTTTGATTATAAGGCCATAGGAAGAATATCACAAATGCCCCCTCTCCCATGACACCTCAAATTCTGAACAAGATCAGGCAGAAAATGAGGGTTAAGACTCAGCTATGCTGATGGAAAGACCGTGCAAGTACATCTAGATCTGCACAGACCATTTTCACACCTATGCCATCCTCTGCCTTATGTACCATCATGCTCTGCTCTCCTACTGGTATCGGTATAAGCTCATGCTCATGAGCCACCAATGAGCCAGCATTCAGCATATGTAAATGTCAAGACAGACCCTGTATCAGCACACCATGGTATCACAGGACATCTGTGCCTTCTGCCAAGGACTGACCAAAGATGCACACTATACCTTCGTGGATATCCAGTCAAGTAGCTGGGCCAAGGAGCTTTTGGGTCAGTCTCTGCTGTTCTGCAGCCTGAAGAAACACAGCCAGGGGTAAGAGAAGGCAGAGAAGCACCCACAGGTGTCTGTCCACAAATAATCAACCTGGAGCTGCTGGAGGGTGTCTACCTGGTGTCTTGGTCATGCTCCTGGGTATCCCCCACATAGCAACCTGTGAGAGGGATGCCCACCAATGTATAATCAGCTGGTAGGTCCATCTTCAACTTCAGGAGTTGCAGCAACAGCCCTGGTTGGGTCCTCTGGAGTCAGTGAGGAAAAGTAAAATAATTACAAATGAGGAGTTGATGGCTTTCCTGGACCAGTGAATGCAGACAGTAGTGATGTATAGCCCACTGTCCAAAAGAACCTGGCTTGCTTCTGACTGAAAAGCTGAGCACTTGTGGAGATAAGAAGCGGGTGTTTGAGTACAAACAGGGGATCTACAGTGGCTACTTCAGAGACTAGAAGGATGGTTATCGCAAAAACAAGGGCTGTATATGCAAACTTGCTATAGCCAGCAGCAAGGTCAGACAACCCACTGAGTCCTAAACCATACTCCAGTTATTGAAGACCTACTCATAGATGATTATTAAAGGCCTACACACACACACACACACACACACACACACACACACACACACACACACACACACACAGAGAGAGAGAGAGAGAGAGAGAGAGAGAGAGAGAGAGAGAGAGAGAGAGAGAGAGAGAGAGAGAGATTGTAGATAAAAGACTATAGATTATATATATTCCTAAATTCAGCAGTGACTACAGCAGCAGATTATTTTAGGGATCACTAGCAATTAAAGGCAGCATGCTTTTGGACAGTTTAAAATGTACACTTACAATTAGTTAAATCAAATGAATAATCATGATTAGTTTCCTTAAATAACAGAGTAAAAGTGTTGAACTTATTTAACATACCTACTTTCCCCTCCTTATTTTTACATTTCACTCTCTACAATGACTCCAGTGAAAAAATGCAAAGAAAGACAGAGTATGTGTAGAAGCTGTTAGAATCTCATTAGGCCATATGGTGTCTATAAAAGGAAGAAATTTCCACGGAGACCTAGGAAGAATAATCGGACAAAATCACTCCAATGTTCTGTTGGAAGAATCTGTCAGAGTGTGATGATTCTGTGATAAAATCAAAGGCTTTTCTTCCAAATTAATTAGTATGAAGTTCATTTGCATAGGAAGCATCGTAGATATCATGAGATTTTCAAAGAATCAAAAAAATTCATTAAAAATAAAATGGCCTAGAGAAAGCATTGCTTCATATACGCTTTGTTGAAAATTTTTATCCTCATTTACATTTTTGCCTGTACAAGAATGGTTTCAGTGATGAAGGCCTTCTGCTTTTTAGCATTAAGTGAATTGTGTCTGTCAAGTATATGTTTCCTTTGAGATGACACTGCTCTCTTAGTCACCCTTACAAAAACATTTGAAAATAACTTTAATCACTGACTACATGAGAAATGCTAAAAACAGAAATAAAATGTGCATAGGGACTTGTCTGAGCCAAAAAAGTAAAAATTTATCTTGTTGCAGTGGTAAATAAAGTTGCTTGATAAAGGGAAGGTTTATTATTGGTTAAAGAAATTTTTTTCATCAAAGACTGAAAAATTCAAGAATCATCGTTATGTGAATTACTATTACTTTTATTTGCAACCTCATTTATTACAATTATTCCAATAATTAGTCTGATTATCCCATTTACTCATTATCTATTTGAACATACTCTGCCTGTTACATGGATATTTGTTTATCTTATGGCCAGAAGACTGACCTATTAATTCTGACCACCTAGAAAGAATTTTCAGATATTAAGATCATTCAGAATCATGTAACGATAAAATCTGTACGATGTGCTTTGAAAGGTATAATTCCTTACACAAACAATATGAAAAGCAGCATGAATGAGTCCTTTCCACTTATCACTCCTTATCCCTCCTGAGTACTTTGTGAGAAATGAGGGTCCAAGTAGAAAGGACATGGGGCTGGCAAATAAGTCTAATAGAGATGTGGTGAGGTGAGGTGGACCTCAAGACTCACAGCAGCTAACCATCTTATTTCTCTTCAAATGTGCAGGAAATAATGCATCTTAACTTGTTCAGCATTTAACCTAGACAAAAGTGTCTCCATTTGAACAATAAAGAAAAAGTTGATAGTTTGAATTCAAGTGAGTAGAAAAATTATGGAGGGAGTGGTCAAGGGTGCTATTGGCAGGTCTGTGCAAACCATCTAGTCCATAAACTTTGAGGAACATACACTTCTGGTTTCCCTAAGATGTATTATTTTTTACATTTTTTTTTAAAATGAGGTAAAACTGGTTTGCAACACTGTATAAATTTGTGGAATGCAATGTCACATCTCTTCAAATATATAATCCCACACCATGCCCACCTCCAAAGTCCTAATAACCCTCCACCAACATCCAATTGACAGCCCTCTACCCGTTTGTCCCATCTCCACACCCTTCCTTTCTGGTAACCACCATTTTGTCATTAGAATATTAAGGATATTTTTGTTTTGTTTTATCATTTTATTTATATTCTGCATAGGAGTAAAATTGTCTCACATTTGTCTTTCTCTTTTTGACTTATTTTGTTTAGCACACTCATCTCACATTCTATCTATGTTGTTATAAATGGGAAGATTACATCTTTTTTATAGATGAACAGTATTCCATTGTGTATATGGTACATTTTCATTATCCAATCATTCATCAGTGGGCACTTAGGTTGTTTCCATGCCGTGACTATTACAAACAGTACATATACACATGCACGCGCGCGCGCACACACACACACACACACACATATATTCTTTTTGAACTAGTGCTTTCATCTACTACCCTAATAAGTATTCTTTGCCATGAACCTCACATATTCCTTGGGATTTGTTTACAGTGATTTGTAATTATTATTTTGGATAATGATGGGCTCTATTTGGATTTTTGCTGTTTCATTGCTGGTGCCTATTTTCAGAGTTTTAATGTTATTAGAATTGATTTTACCATGATAATGTTTTAGTTTCCATCATTACATTTCCTTTTCAGCTTTCACTTTCAACTGATGTCCTTGATAGCTGTGGTGTCAACAGGCTAAAATTAATTTGATTGGGGAAAGTTATAAATCAGTTATATCTGGTATACTTTAACTCCCTATAATTAATGGCCAATCTGAGATTCTAATCTTCATGCCATGTGTGAAAACAATGCATTCCATGCTGGGTTTGCAGTTTATAACATGCTAACATTTTAATCTACTCTATTTGAATGAGAGTACATTCCCATAGGTTTTAGGAAATATTGATTTCTTGTGGGAAAATACTCAAACTACTAAATGCACATGAAACCCCATAGGAAACCCAATTTAAACCTTAGAACATTTAATTACAAAGCCTTCTCTTTAATTGGTTTGCAAAACAACCTGTCGAGAAAATACTCCTTTAGAGGAATTATATTGGAAAGGGAAAGTACTACTGTTTGACAATAGTTCTTTAGTAAAACTTTTTATGAAAATCTGGTTGCTCTTACAATCTTGCATTTTAGTTTTCTGTCAGCAGATGGACAGAAAAATGCACCGTAAAAAATCACCACTTCTATATGTATCTTTATTCTTTTCACTAGAAACGTATTTTCTGCACACAGACATGTATCTGTAACACAAGGAAGGTGTCAAAGGCTTAATTCCAAATACTTTGCATGAGGTCACAGCCTATTTTGGCCTGGCTTAAGGTCACGTGGAGACTCAGAACTGCCCTGGTCAGGAATATATCTAGACATGCGAGTGCCCCTCCCCCCCAACTGGTTTGGCAGAATGAAACACAGCACCCACAATCCATCCCAGCTGAAGCCCCTGCTACCTATGCTCTCACGGCAGTGACAGTCTACTGATTAGGTGTGTGCACACCACAGCTATGCCTCCACTTTAGAAGCTGAACCAACACCAGTCTTGTTTGACTTGGGACATGATCCCTTTATTCTGTCCTCAAAATGATGTTTCAGTTTCCAAAATCTCCTAGTCAGGACAATGTCTGCCTACAGTCTCCATGTGCTAGAACCCTTAGCTCCTTTTATAGCACAGCTCTAAATCAACCCATGCCCAGATCTTACCAACTTCCTCAGACTGGCACTTTGTGCTGTTAACCCCATTACAAGGGAAGTTCTAGCCCTACCAGTAACTTAATTGTACAAGTCTAGGAATGGCGGTCCCAACTTAATCCTAGTTCCCCCATCAGCCATCGGGGCCCAGCATGGCTTGAAGTCATTATACAAGGTTTTATGACAGCACATTGCTCCCTTTTATTCTTTCTTCCTTAATAGGCTTGGGGCAGCATTGTTCTAAATGCAATTTCCACCTCATGATTACATTTTGACATGAACAGTAGTCCTTCTGGCATATCTTACCTGTACTGCTGTGTGTAGCTTTACTGATAATCTCAAAAAGGCAGTAAAATTGGTCAGTACCTCCTGAGAGGCTGGGTGAAAACCCTGGGTCGTGATCACAGCTTGAATCATGAAAATTACTTCATTTGGAGCAGACATTATTCAGTCGGGTAAACCATTACATACAATGTGAGATTTACCTAAGAGTTTATTTATACATAGCTTGTTTATTCTTGTTATACAACCTAGTTTGTAGAGTAACACGTAAAAATTTTTTAGAGAGCACTTCTTCAAATCTATTCCCAAAACATACAAATTCCATGGAGCTCTGAGGCTATTCCAGGGTTGACTTGTTCAGAAGACACGGACTTAATTGATACCACAGTTGAAAATGGAAAGGGAACAAGAACAAGAGAAGAGGGAGGGAGAAGAAAGAGTAAGAGGTTTAATCTCAACTGGATGGAGAAAAGACCGTGCAGCAGCATTTATGTTTCTCTCAAAGCCAAGGGGTCACTTCTCTGCAAAAACACCAATGAAGTATTGTGTCCACTAAGGTTCTGTGACAGCAGGCAACAAAACCTGTGCTGGCAGATCAAAGCATAAAGGGAGCTGAAATTAGAAGGAACTGCTTGGAAAGAGAGAAATAAAAAGCTGGAGTTTCTTGTCTTTGAAAAGAGAAATCCAGGCAGTACTGGGACATAGGCTATAAAATTTCTTGCACAGTCTCTTAGTGATATGTATTAAGATAAATGATCCGCCATCCTTAGAGTATTCTTAAGAATATGACTGCAAAGAGAAAACACGGTTTTGCCCCAGCTTGAGTTTCCTACCCACATCAGTCACAGACTGGGGAGCATCTCGACACTCAGTGGCCCAAAGTCTACTCCAAAGTGAGAGTGGAAGGGAACCCTGAATATAGGAAAAAAAAAAAAAAGCCCTTTACCCCTAGCATGCTTTGTACCAGCATTGTACCATGCTTCAGACTTTGCATCATCCTGTCCCATGAAATTTTCTCCTTTTCTCCTTAGCCTTACCCAATAGGTAGTAGTATCTGTATTTGTTTGTTAAGAAAAAAAGACAACCAAGTTAATGAACTGACTTGCACAAAGCTACAATCTAGTGAGTTCCAGGGGCTAAACTAGATTTTGGCTTGGCTTTTGTCTTAGTCTAATACAATATCTTGCCTAAAACTCGATGATTTCCAATATGAGGGCAAAATAGAACTCCATGATTTTTCTATTCAGGCTGATGTGCAGTTGGTATTAACAATACAGTGATATCAGTAGTTAAAATATTAAAAGACCTCCTAAAGAGTTGATAAATAGCCACAGGCTCTCTATATGCCATATAACGGCCAGGTTAGATAGTGTGGTCTCAGTCCTCCCCATTATCCACCAGTTACAGAGTTCACCTCTGGTATTACCAGGGAACTCCTATACCCTGCCGCTGTATTATGGTTGGCATCCTTTCTGATTAGCTGCTGTCAGCTTCATACAAAAATATCTTGAATATCTGTGTTTCTACTTAAGTCTCAGGGAAGACAGCAGGACTTTAAATAATGGGATCCATTTTAGATTCCAAAATCATCTGTGCAATATTTAAAATAAAAATAGGTCATTACTTTTACTACAGTCTTAAAGGGAAAAAGAAACTAATAAATGCAATTTACCTCTTGGCCTACAGAGTCTGTGCTTCATTGAATTTTCCATTTTGGTGCCCTTTCTTACTTAGCATTCTTCCTAATTTATTAGAAACATTAATCTAAAGGGACTGTGTGTCTGTGCCATAGTTTAAAAAGAAAGAAAAAAAGAAGTGTGATGTGATGTGATATATGGTGGCATAGAATTATCCTTTACTCATTAGCCAGGTTCCAGAAGAGTCTATAAGAGCCACTCACCAAGAAGACTATAAATCACAGGCTAGGGGTTTCTTAGCCAACTCCAAGATACCGTATTCTGTTATCTTCCCAAACATGATGGTGCTTACTTTGTATTCTAGATCCACTTTTCCATGTTATAATATGTTCGTTTAAATGCAGATTTTGTTATTCTGCTTAACATCATCAGTCTATCAGACAAACACCTGTGGGGAAATATAAATTAACCTATCTCTGTATATTAGTGGAAAACTAAGCTTGCCACAATTATCAATTTGCCCTCAGGGTCACCTTTTTTATCTTTCATACATTAAGAATCCTGTTCAAAATCATACTATCATGCCTTGCCATCCAAAGTGCTGTGCCTCTAATTAATAGGACAACATGGCTACACCACAGCATGAGGAACTCATCCATAAACCCAGGGAAAAATGTCATGCTGTGGAAAAGCACCATCTACAGATGTGCTGATATCAGTGTTATATATCACAAAGCCTCTTACTGCTCTATCTGGAAAGCTGTGCAATGGCTCTTCCCCACACAAGCACATTTAGGCTGGGAACCCAAGGCAGTGCTCATTGAGAACCTCATTTGAAGTCTTCTGGCTGGTTCTTCATGGAGGGCACAGAGGGGGTAATTAGGCTTTTCGAAAAGTGAACCATGGAAATCCACAGATAAGAGCAGCTTTCAATTGTGTCACAGTAGAGTACAGATATCTGCCAGCCCTTATTCTGCGCTTTACAAACAGTCTTTCAGGCCACATTTATAACAATTGGGAGGTAGGGAAGAGATTTTCTCCATTTAACAGATGAGATTCAGAAATTACATTACCCACAGCTGTTGGACAACCTGTCCAGTTTCTCTAAACTATGTCCCACTTCATTAGTTCAAAAGCAAGTGTGTCTGACAAAACAGTAAATTTTGACCACATGCAAATGAAAGCATTGGCCCCATTAGCTATTGCTGCATGTTGTATCTGAAAAGAGTATTTGGACTGGGGTTGCAGAAACCCGAGAAGTTGAAATGTTCAGTTTCAAGTATAGGTTTGGCACAATAGCTTTCCTGAACCCTCAAAACAGGTTGAAGTACCCTTCCTGGCCTTTCTTAAAATATCCCTTAGTCTTCTGTTACTTTCAACACTGAAAATTATTTGTCTTGAAATTGCCTTTCTGAATATACTGAGTGTCTCATGAAAGCTACTGCCACAATGTTTTGTTTGTCCAAATCCCACAATTATCATACTGCACGTCATTTAATAAATATGTTGAATGAGTAATTAATCTCCAACTTGGTCCATGACAGTGGGAAGTTGACTTCATGATACAAATACCTTGGCAGTGAGTATATCTCCAACAGCACAGCATGCATTAGATGCCATAGCTCCATAGAACTAACTTTTCCACACTCTTATGGCTCTGAATCCAAATTGCCTAAGGAGTCACCTGAATGTTTTTTGGTATTCGACCCAGGTTTTCTGCAGGGGCAGAATGTGTAGGCAAGCTACCATAAATACATCCTTTACTTGGAAGTTTCAGTTCTCAACCAGATATCAGTATAGTTTGTTGCTCACTTGCCCCTTGAGTTTCTGAAGATTATGCAATTTGTTCCCTGGAATTAGAGTACAGTTATATGATAACATTGTGAACCTATAAGGAAGAGACCCAGGCTGGGAATGTGTGACCTACTACTGTCCAGAGATTGAGAGTTCAGCAAGTTTTCCTATTATGGGTTCTCTGCCACATGATAGGTAAGCCAAAATTGGCTCATTCTAAGAATGAAATATATCTAGAAAATGAGAAGCAAAACACTATTATAAACCTTACAGAATTTTCAGAGAAAGAGAGATGGTGGATGGGTTTATGAGATGGTGGTTGGAGAGCTTGGTCTCAGTTGCAGTCTCTTTGATTAAAATACTCACAGGTCTTAAGATCAGTTGGGTTTATCAGACTTCTCCCCCTTAAAGTCTCTTATAACAAACTCCTTGTCTCAGAAGATTACATTGACTAGATTATCCTAAAACCTAAAAGCTAAAGATTGAGTCCAAGTGGGTCTATAGGACTTGCTCATTCATAATTCATCCTGGTCATGTCTCTTGAATTCATTTCTTCATCCTTTGCTTTTAAGAGGAAACCGTTACATAGTTTACATATTGAAATCATCCATTCTGTTCTGTTTTACTTATATATAACTAAGAACATCATTTTCAAAAGCAATCAGGAAATAGAGATGCTTCATGATACATTCCTAGACTTTTTTTTTCTAGTAGGAATAGGTAAGTTACAAAATGAAACTGTTATCTCCATTGAGACAAGTAGCACTTTTTAATAAATCCAGATACACCCTTATAATCATTTAGTCACATATTCTTCACAACATATCAGGAAAATCAAATAGGAAGACAAAAGAAAGCAAAACTTGGAACAGAATTACATTTTAGATAGGTTAGATATTTTAATAGGCATATTTCACAGACTAAGCCTGCAATTGTCTAACTTAGAGGGTCTGAAATGAAATCCCAGAGGAAAGCAACTTTTTTGCAGACAGTAATGTAATAAATGAAATCCATAAAGTTTTACACATTACAAAGTCACTTCAAAAATTACTTCAGTAGTGTGAATAAGATAGGTAGATATTATCGTCACACTGAATAAGCATGGAAACTGAGGCACAAAATATTTTTTTTTTTCCTCCAAAGTCACTTACTTAAAACATAGCTGTCTGGGGATTCAAAGTCAGATTATCTGACTTTGATTCAGTGTTCTTGTTAAAACACAGACATATAATTACTTCTTAGGATAACATTTTCATTGAAATATAACCAACACAAATTATAAAAATCCATGAATATTCAGCCAACTCCCTTTTATTTCTGTACCTAGCACTGGAGGGTATTAAAAGAAGAAAGCAATTTGTGCCTACAATAAAGACATAAAATTTAGGAGTGGGACAACATAAACACCTAGGGAAACTGAAAAATTGTGCTGCTAAATTGATTTTTTTCATGACTTTGGATCTATCAGAACAAGTGAATGACACTATTGACCTGAACAGGTTTACGCAAGTCTGTCAGCCTGACACCAATGCTTATTACAAGAGACACAAGATTCTAGAACATGGTAAGTTCACAATTGAGACTTTTAGACTACTGATAAAATGAGAGGAAATAAGTTGAGGAAATCAACCAAAGGTACATCAATTCCTGCCAAGATATATTTTGATATAGTTTTCCCCATATCACTCAAATAGAATATTTCTACCTATCTTTTAATATACTTGATCTCTTCAGATGTCATTCTTTCATTTTTTCATTCAGTCCTTCAGCATTACTGATTGGTGACCTATCATATCCAGACATTGATTAATGGATTATAAATATAGTAGTGAACTAGAGAGACACCATCCCTGTCTTCATCAAGCTCATGGTTTGATGGGGGAAAAAAGATAAAACACAAATAGTTAAGTGCAGAATAAAATGTAACACTACCAACTATGGAGAAAAACAAAGTTGGAAATATTATAAAGGCTGAAGTACTGAATTTTTTTCAATATGGTCAAAAAGGATGGGTGAAAAATTCATCAGTTGAACAAAGGCTTGAAAGAGGAAAAGCAAGACATGCTGCATTCTGGGAAAATAGTATTCTAAGCAATGGAAATTGTCACAACAAAGATTCTGGAGCAACACATGCTGGAGGTATAACCACATAAAGCCTGGGGGAGTCAAAATGTCACAGTTGGTGGGTTCTCACAAGTGTGTTTACAATTTCAATTGCAGGACATGCCTCTGGCTCAGGGTTCAACAGAAGGATTTATTTATAAAGGGGGGAGAGACAGAGACAAGTTGGTAGAGAAGGAAGTGTTAGAAGCAGGGCCAGAAGCAATAACAATGTTCTGAAGGCCGATGGTCCTGAAGGTCATGAAGGTTTCAAAGGTCTCTGTGAAGGTCTCTGCAGAAGTGGCACCGCAGCAGTCAGTGACAGCAATTCGAAGGCCAGGTAGCACGGATTAGTACCAGTGCTACCAAAGGCAGCACTAAAGGCAACAGCACCAGAGCGGGTGCTGGATGTGTCAGAGGCAGAGACCACAGTTATAGATACACTCAGCATAGAAACAGCATCAACTAACTTTTTTAGAGACACCCAGCACAGAGCCAGGGGTGTCCTTCAACAGGCAATGTCAGAGGCTGAGTCCAAGGTCAGGTCTGTGAAGATGCTAGAGCAACGGGTTCAGTGTTGTAGCTCAGCAAAGGTCCTCTCATGGATCTGACTGCTTCTCCAAATGTCTCCTCAAGTTCCTCTTCCACTCTTTAACTCCCTCCTCAAGCTGGTTGGAGCCTGACTTATATACTCACCGGGGTGCCCATCTTTTGAATCTGACTGGTCCTTTTACTCAATTAGTACACACGAGGGCTTCAATCAGTTTGATCAATTTAGAATCCTAGATATTTTCATACCTGAACAGTAGGAACCAAAGGGGTGAGAGGAACATGCACCAGTTGGGCTTTATGGCCAGTTGGGCTTCACAACTGCCAAGGAGGGGTTCCAGTCCCAGCTGTTTCATTGGTGGTGGTCAAGCGCCAATCAGATTGGTCCAATTTCAATATTGTGGAGGAAAAAGCCTAGCACCTCCCCAGACTTGACCTGCGTGGAGGTCAGGGCAGTCTTCTGGGCTGAAGGGCTGCAAGAAATGATGGCTAGAGACAGCCTTATCAGGGCAAGAGGCAAACTACACCTGACGACTCTCATCAGGGCTGGATTTTATAAATTTAGGGGGCTCTGCTTCAGAAGGAGGGCAAGGCAGACAATGCTCTGATATGAAAAAGGAGGTTTTATCAGAGGGGAGGGAAGAAAGGCCTTGGGGAAGGAACTATCAGGTCACAAGAACTGTGGTATCACAAAGACCTTGACTTTTAGGGCCTCTCTGGTGGCGCAGCGGTTAAGTGCTGAGCTGTGGAGCTGTCAGCAGCAAAGAAGCGAGTCCTATGCCCAGCCAGGGAGATTCCCACATGGTGCGGCAGCCCTCTCCTGCCTTGCCCGCCGCTCCCCTCAGCAGTGTATTTCCACTGATCTGCCTGCTCTGCTCCCCACTCCGTCTCTGGTGAACCCTCTCACCGCACCACACCTTTGGCCTGCACCCCAGCTTGTATGCATAAATAAATCAATCTTTAAAACAACAAAAACAAACAAACAAACAAAAAAAACCAAAGACATTGACTTTTAGATTGAGTAAAATGGGGACTCTCTGGGAGTAAGGTGACCTAACTCATATTTTAAGTTTTACTCTTGTTATCATTCTGAGACTATATTAAAAAAAGGCAAACATAGAAGCAAAAATGCCATGGATGAAGGTAAATGTACTCTAGACAAGAAATGGTGGTTCTACCCCTGGTTTTTTCTTTCTTTATATTGACTGTGCTCCAAGTGTCCCATCGATTCAAATTCATTCTTTCACAAATGCTTTGATCACTCCCAATTCTTTCTCCAACTTGAACCTCTCTCACTGATTCTATATATTTTATAACAACAGTCAACAACTGAGTCTCTCTGGATGCTGTCTAGCTATCCCGAACCACAACATGTTGAAGTTAAAATATTTTTTCACCTTACCAAGATTAATATTTTATTTATTATCTTAGTTAATATATAAGCCTAGTCTTCTACCTATAAACTTGCATCTTTCTCCCTTATTACTCCTTAGCAAATAACCATCTGCTATTTTTATAACTGGGGCCCTGTTGTCACCTTGCTATGCCTCTTGCTGCTGCCCCAGTTTAAAAAATCCTCTCATTTTTCCAGAGGTATATCTGTAATGCCATTAATAACTTTTTACAGTTAGGATGGGTCCACTTAGACATATAGGTACAAAAGTTCAAACAAGTCCCACGAAGAGTCAATTTCCCTACCTAAGGTAGCATAATGATCATTTGGAACAGACACATACAGTGTTGTTTTATCCTTATTACCAAGGGGCACATAGTCTCAAGACTCACCAAAAGGATTTTTAGCAGATTACATGAAAATTATAAAGTGTTATCTATGGCTTGTATGCACAATGCACTATAAGCAGATCCAGGAGAACCAAAACTGCTGAAGTAATTCAAGCTATAAAAGCAGGCAGGCGAAGTTAACATGGAGGGAAGTTGATGGATTCACTGATCATTAAAAAGATAGATTCAGGTGAACTTTTCAAGCACATGCAGGGCAGATGTTGAGGAAGAGAGGTTTAAAATGGATACTAGGCTTTAGGTTTATAAGATCAGTGTGGCTCAGCTAAATTCCCATATCGCTGCAACTCTTACTGGGGCTAGTGACCATGAAATTCACCCTTGAGGAAACTAGTAAATTACTTGCTAGATTTCAAGTAGTAGTCATCACTGTGAGCACAGTTAGAAACTTCAGGGATTGAGTTGACCTACTACATTCCTCCCCAATTCCAAGGTCCAGTTTGTGCCCCTACTTATCCAATAAATCCCCACTACCTAACAATTGACTCTCTTAGCCTTCTCCAGAATTTACTGCTAAACTTTAGCCCATATTTATATATAGTTTTCAAAATCACTTTTCTGCTTTATATTCATAAGGTAGGTATCTTGAGATCAGAGGGTGTTTTGCAAACTTTTCTATTCTTTATTTAATTTTCACAAGAATCCTTTGTTTGATTATAACCAATTCTTAGCTGGTAAAACTGAGGCTTATGGAGGTAAGATTTACCTGCAGATTTGTCAAAAAACAAAAACCTATATTTTTTGCCATATTTAAAATCCTCAAGTCAAACACATCTAATTAAACTCCCATGAATGAATTTATAACTCATAAGTGCCCAATAAATATTCTGAATATATGTAACAAACTCATCACATCCGGGCCTCCTTAGTGGCACAACGTGTTAAACGCAGCACTATGAAGCTATCCAGAGCAACTGCAGCATGAGTTCGATACCCGGCCAGGAAGCTAACCCACATGGCACTGCAGACCTCTCCTGCCTCACCCACTACTCCCTCAGCAGTGTACTTCAGTAGATCTTCCTGTTCTGCTCCCCACTCTGTCTCTGGTGAATCCTCTCACCACCCCGCAGTTTTTGTATGCATAAATAAATAAATCTTTAAAAAACAAACAGACAAACAAAAAACAAACTCATCACATCCTGGAATATAACAAGGAAATGGAAAGAATAGGTCATTTCTACTCACTATTTTTTGTGTAGATAACTTGGAGAAAACAACTATAAATAAGAAAATAATGCTCCCACAAATTAATCAACTCATATTCTTTCTTAAAATCATCTGTAAAATGATAATCTCTAAAGATCAAGGCAAGATCAAGAACATGTGAAGAAATGAAGAAACAGATTGCTAATTATCATTTTTATTATCTTCTAGGAGAGAAAGGAAGGTTTGTCTGTAATTGCTTTGGTAGGCAGTCAGAGCAAATGAACCTGAAAAAAAGCAATATTCCTTCTCCAGAATTGTTCGTTGTCTCAATTTTCCCTTTGAAAATATCAGCCAAGCCTCTTTTTAACGCTTTGCAAAAACAAAATCAAACTGAGTTATTTCTTAGCATTATAGGGAGTCCACAATGTTATCTTGTAGCCTCAAATGTAAGAGATTTGCCCAAGAATGGAATTATTTTTCCAATTGAATTCAGCATCTTGTTATATAATTATAGCATAAGGCATATATTCACATGTCATTTCATTTACTCATCACTAGGCCAGGCCTATCTCTCAGAAAATCTTTGTTTTTCCCCTAATAATTACGGTGACTATTGGCATTTCCACTTCCAGTGGGCTTTTTCTCCCCTCTGGTCACCATCTTTCTATCTCTGCCGGGCAATGGCTACCTTCATTAAGCTTTTCTGTTGATGCTCTGAAGTCTCATCTTAAGACTCCTCAAGTTGCCCAAACTCAATAGTGGTCCATGGAATGGATTATATTTTCCTTATGGCACAATGATCTGTGAACTCGCACTTAAAATCTTACAGGTTTTTTACTAAAATATATTTTATAAGTTGTTATTTACATTTTGTTTTTTCTCAAGAACCCAAGCACTGCCTTATGGATTCCTGAGCTGAGATAATTTTGTGTGACTGGCAACAAGCAATTCTGCAAATGACTACCCTTCATTGGGAACAAAAGTTTGATCCAAACCAAAATTATATGAGAATCTTCTCTCCTAGTAACTCCCATACTGTTTTGCTTCTGCATTCTTTCAATCCAGTGAAGTCTATCTCCCAGTTATGAAATTATCACTGAGTTTCAAAGGTAAAGCTCACGTTTAAAGTCATAAAATCTATGCACCACCAATGGTAAATCCCCACTATAATACCCCTCCCAAATGTTCATTTCATTTCTGATGAAGACATGCAGTAATGGTTAGAAGACAGAAGGTCTTTATTTTGAGTGAAAACACACCTCCACTAACTTCTACATACTGATCCTGCACATAAATTTATAGCAAGGGTGTAATGAAAACTGTTCTGCCTTTTTATCTCAATTTGCCTGAGCATAACACAATCAGGATTTTGTCACAAAAAAAAAAAAGAAAGAAATCAATGCAAAGTAGGAAAATAATCACTCATTTCATTCAGCTTAATAATGGATTTTTAAACTAATTCTGTTCAAGTGTATGAGCCATTCACAATGGTAATCATAGTGAAATATTATGCTCTTAGAAAAGATTATTATTTTGAGGTTTTGTATGTTTCTCTTTTAAAGATTAAGAAGTGTTAAATAGCAAAATTCCAACTGAGTTATTTTAAAAAATCAAATTAGCTTTATTAAGCAAATGATCATGTACTGGTCAGCAATCCACCTAGCAAGTTGAAAGGCACTCCAAAATAGTACACAAAATGAAAAGGTTTTATAGTCAGAAAGAGGGTCTGACCAGGTCATTAGCAAAATAAACAAACACACAAACAAACAAAAAAGGGTTAGAAGGGTTACTTAAAGGAAGTCACCTGACAGAAAAGGGTTTTATCATGCAGATTACATCAACCTCAACCACTAAAGCAGATGAGGAAATTCCTGATTTCAATTTATACTTTTCTGTGAGACTGAAACTTCAGTTAGCTTAGGAATTAAGTCTTGGTGTGCCAACTTCACTTTGGGTCTTTTTTTTTTTTTAACAGTAGAAAAATACAATCATGTAAAAATGATATATGTGATAGGAAGGATGCGGATATTCAACTGGTATATAATGTAAACTATTTGCCCCACAGAGCAACAATTAGTACACTGGCTATGTTATTAATTCAACAGAATTTGGAAAAAGTCTCTTGGTTTTATTGATAATGACTGGTAGCCCAATTCGATAAGTGAGACTGTGACTGCAACATTTAATCAAAGGCTCAGGAAAAAAAAAAATCAAAATTCATTTAGTAGAATCATTCATAAATTCAGATTTTAAATTTAGAAATCAATGCACCCTATTTGGTATACTGTCTGGCATCACATATCTCTACCTTTGCTTTTCGTAATCTATCCTAAGTAAATAACATGAAATAGAAAAATAACTCATGCACAAAATATTTACTGCAGTGCATGTTTAAAGGGGAAGATTTGGAATTAACCTAAATATCCAGTAATTGAAAAAGGTTCAGTAAACAGTTATTTGATGTTTGGTAATTACTGTAAACATCTGCAAAAAATGGTTATTTACAATGTGGTTATGGTAACATGGGTAAAGAAAATTAAGCATGATAGAAATATATGAACAATATGTTATCAAATATGTTAAATAAATACCAACAAAGATAACAAAGACTAAAATAAATTACACAATTATTCTACTAGAGAGTGTTGGAGATAAACGTGACAGCCACCTTATTTTTATTTTCAAAATGAATCTGATTAATTTTTAAATGGTAAGGGAAGGATACCTTATATAAAGAAACACTGACTCTTTCAGAAATAGAATATCAGCTCACATCCAAAACAGCTGTGCAGGTTAAACTGGTGTTATTACCAGTTTTATGAAATATGAATGCTGACCTTGTCCCTTCCCACATACTGACATTGAGTGGTGTTTACTGGAGCCAATTACAGTTTCTCTTACCTTTAATTCTTCAAATTTTATCACCAACTACAATTCCTTAAACTTAAAGCCATTTGGGAAAATCAATCTCCTTAAATTAACATTTTCTTCTTTTGTCTTAAATAATTCTGTATAGATTGCAAAAATTGTATGTATAATGCTGATGTCAACATTTTGTTCACGAGGACATCTTCTCAGAGAAACCAATTCTAAGTCTGTATTCTGAGCAGCTCTTAACTCCTCTGAAATTCAATAAATGTAAATTGTAGAGAAGAAGGAAAACAACATTTTATAAATTGTTTTTCAAAATAGTCTTGCATTATTTAGGCAAGAACTCACTGAGAACAATTTTATTCCCACATCCTTAGGAAAGGAAGTGACTGGACTCTAACCTGTTTCATCTTCCTGCTACAGAATGCATCTCCATGAAAGGGAGTGAGACACACAGCACAGTGAACAGATCCTGTTTTTCCCACCACACTTACATGCAGCCACCTTGGATTACAAGTCCCAGTATCCTATCAACCAGACTTCCTGAGAGAGGAGCTACTGGGAAACAGGGGTGGGGTTAAGCATCCATGCTTGACTTATAACTGAACACATGGCCTCTCTCTGGCTTCTGCAGCCCAAATTGCACCCTGGTACTGCTGGGAAGGAGACAAGGATGAGATATGTGGAGAAGAGACATGTAGGGACACTTGAAAGAGGTACTTGGAAGATACAAACGGATGACAGACACATGGGAGGGTATCTTTGGCAGCTATTATCTTGCTTTGTACTTTTGCATCTCTCCTCTGTCCCATACTTGCCTAATTCCCACCCCGTTTTTTGTGGTTCCCCGCAAGAAGGTACCAAAGACTTGTGGCAAGCTTCAGACTTCAGTGGCCCCCATGTGGTCCAACCCTGTTTGATTAGGCATTTGCCCACAAAGGGAGGAGAAATTTGGGGAGTTTTATTGGGAAACTATTATTAGGACTATCATTAATTATCTCTACATGCACTATTTCTGTTGAAGACATTTTATAATAAGAGTCTGTTTCCTCTGCCTTTCTGTACATGGGTGGCCAGATTCTTTTCTGCATATCTGTCTCTTAACAATTTGGGGTCCCTGGGAACCCCTCAGTCACATGGTAACATTTCTCTCTGGGTTGAAACAATGCAACAGATAAGGGTAGTCACAGTTCGCCAGAGGCGGTCAGAGCGGATTTCCAAGCAAGCTAGAGATCCTTAAAATTGAGCCATCCAATTGTTTGGAGGTCATTCAAAAAACCTTTATATGTTTTGAATTTTTAATTTTGTGACGGCCCCTCAACTTCTGTAGGACATATACATGTCCCACAAAATTTTGATTGACCACAGGACATGGCCAACTTTTTCAGATTATTCTCATTGGCATTTGGAAGAGAAAGCAAATTTCTTCTTCTTCTGATATTGACTTTTGGTAAGTGATATCTAGTTGGAGAAAAATGCAGGGGAAAAGAGCAAAAGAAAAAAAGGAAGGAAAGTGATCTAAGATAGAAAAGGATCGGGTATGACAAAATGCTCATTGCTGATCCTTATGAACTGAGATTTAAATCAAATATTTGTATTTTTTCAGTAGGAAAAATGTAGCCCTTGTGGTTTATTATGGTCCAAGGGAGTCAACTCAAGGACCATGGAAGGAATAGCATTGCCTTTGTAACTTTTCAAACCTCAAATTAAAAAAGAACAGGGGTTAGCTTATCTCTAGTTCTGATATACCTATAATAATCAACTTCTTAGATGCCAAATTTCCAGATAATTATGCTATTTTTGATCACCTAAAAACAATTCAAAAAATTTCACTTTCAGAAAATGGTGAAGAAACGTGAAGTTTGATTTTAATATCAAGCCATCACAGAAAAAACAAAAAAGTGGAGACTAAAATGGTAGTTCAATTTCATTTACAGATGGAAAATGAAGGTTAGAAAGGAAATATGGCATGCCTGGGCGATGGATTTAGAGGCAAAATGGATATTGATGCTTCTTCCATATAATACATCTCTGCATATGAGGTATTTATTTTTAGAAAAATCACAGATTTTTTTAATATGTTTACCAAAAAAGTCCTTTAATAATTGTATCTGATTATCTCATACACATGTATCCACACATTCAGCCATAGTATAAGAAAAATTCAAGTATATTTTATTTGGTCCTATTTTTTCAAAATTCCATAACAAAAGTTTTGTAGGGACCATATATACATACATATATACACACATATATATATATAAAATATATATATTATAACCATATATATATAATATGTTATAATGTGTGTGTGTGTGTGTGTGTGTGTGTGTGTGTGTGTTTCTGTTCTGATTTCATTATTGGTAAGTTATGCAGAGGAGAGGTAGAAGTCAGCAAAAGACATAAAACTAATTTTCTTCTCTATTTATAAATACAAACTTCAGATGCTTTCTCATATCCCATTTCCCATTTCTCATATCCCAGTCACATTTAGCATTTTATTCCAAGGACTGCACTTGAATTCAAAGAATGCTGAAGTCACAATAATCCAATGCCATGGAGTGACACCTAAATAATACAGGAATGCTTTTTAGTGGAGAAGAAGTTACTACTGTCTGAAACTGAATACAAGGTTCAATTTAGCTGTACATGGTTTCTGGGATTAAATTCACAAAAGGGATCAATCATATCTGAGAAATAGGAAGGTGACATTTGAGGTTTAATTTTTGGGAGATCACTGCCCATTTTGGTAATTTGCAATGGATACTGTCCTCAAAAAAAGGTCTTTCTGTAAATGCTCATTTATGTTTATATATAATTTCAGACCTTTGTGGGGCTACATCACAAGATTGTTTCACCTTCCTATTTCTCAGATATGATTGATCCCTTTTGGAGCTGGAAGTAATCATAGATATTATCAAACCCAACCTTGTGGAGTTTGCAGATAGAGAAATTGAGGCTCAGAAAGGGAAAATTAATATATACATTCACATTTTGTCAACTTCCAGCTCCAAAATATTTTCAGTCTCTACTTGGTTTCTACCCTGTCTATCCTGAAATAAAATGATATAACCACTGTGAGCCTGCAGGAAAATCCAAGCTTAAAAGTTCATGATGACATTAATTATGTTGATTTTTTTTTTTTTTAATAATCACCACTGAATGTTACTTAACTCTCATTCAAATGGAAAAAAGAATTATCCTGACAAGACAGGGAATACTTCTGAGATTGTTACTTAGTTCATTTTGGTTCTGCATGAGATTAAAACCATTTAGCAGAAAATCAAATTAACATTTGCCAAGAAATTAAGATAAAATGTGAGGATTGTCATGTAAAGCTATTTGTCATTCTGGAAAGAATGGATGATCCATGCCAACCTTCAAAATCAGCTCCATGAGTAATTGGGAATTATCAAGAATTTTAGAGTTAATGGACAAATGGGGTTTGATACGGGTAAATATCAGTCGATTCAAAGAATGAAAGGACAACTGACCATGACAGAGAGATTCACTGTCCATGAAGATCAAATTATTGAAATACAGTGTGCAAAGAATCCTAGAAGGAGTAGACTTTGCTGTTGTAAGAAGAGATTAATCTCAGGGCAATTACAGTAATCTTGAAGAAAATACTTAAGAGTAATTCTGAGTCTTTCTGATATCTCAATGATTAAATTCCCCTTATTTTCTTAACCAAATCAAACAGAGCATAGACAGCATCTGATGACATTTAAGGGAAAGATGAAGGATCCTGAGTTTGCTGAAGCAAAGCTAATGGTCATTCTTACGTTTATTTATAAGTCAGAGGATACTCAAAACAAAAGCTGATTCAGGGCCTTCCCTGTAGTTGATAGCAGACTAGTCCCATTAAATGGCAACAAAGATCAATGCTATTGAACTAGTTGGTGATTTATAGACAATTTGAAATTAATTTGCATAAGCTTATGACTAATAGGTAGGAAATGAGGCTCTAGTTAGACAGCTGAGATGGAATCTGCAAGCAGTAGGGAAAAAGATTACACCTATAGGTATTTCAAAGAACAACCCTCCATTTCTGAAAATTTAAAGCACTTTTAAAAAATAACATTACAAACTTTCATGAATTCATTCAGCAAGTATTTTCTGTGTATCTACTATGTCTTAGGCACTGTTACAGGTGGTCAGAACACACCACCGGGACAAGTATATCTCTGTTCCTAGGGAGCTTACATTCTAGTGCAGAAATTTCAACAATAATCACCTAAATAAGTAAATCACTGAGTGTGCTAGAAGGTAATATATCCTATGACAAATTATTTTAAGAAGTAGGAATCAGCAAAATCACTAGCAATGAGTAGCAATATTTGCGATATTAAATAGGCTATTCACTGGAGGGATCACTGAGAGCGTAAAATAGGAGCACAGACTTGAAAGGGATGATGTACTTACAAATCTTATATTGAGGAAAGAGTAACTGACCAACAGGGACATCTATAATCTATAACTGGATTGTGAAGGTGTGACTAGATACAGCAAGGAGAAAGAAGAAAGACGATCAGAGACAGATGATTGTAAATGTTTAATTTTTTTTTTTTTGTCTCTGAATGATATGGTGAGAATGATTTTATGTTATGGACAGAGATTACATGATCTGAATATTATGATGTGAATTCATTATGAATTCATAATGTACTTCAACCTTACTCTTTGATTGATGAGTCAGGTCTCCAGTCCATTTGTAATACTCCTTAACTTGCAGCTCTGTAGTGACTATTTATTAGGCACAGATTATCGCTTCATTCCTAACAGTGGCTTTATGATGATCTCAAACTCTGCCCACTGATGACCCCAGCTCTGATTCTTTTGAGTTGCAGCTACATGTACTGTGGCCCTGTTGGGTCTACTGCTAAAGTAATACCAAGCGTATAAAAGGTTGTTACAAAAATTATCACTAGAAACATCAAGTGAACCTATGTCAGATATGACTGAATGTTTAGTTTTAGACCATTGTTTTAGAAAGATTTTCATGTCGCTAAGAACATGTAAACCTAACAGTATTGTAATAAATACACAGAAAAGTATAGTGACTAAACAGAGCTGTTAAAACACCCATTTCTGATTCAACAAGATCTGAAATCAAGTCCATTTGAATCACACCATTTGAGTAAAATTGGGAAAGTTAATGAGATTTCTAAATCTCAATTATCTCATATGTAAATGGGGCCTAGGTCAGCAGGTCTTGGTTTCCAAACTTGGAAATAATACCACTTTTGTTGGAGGGTGGTTGTAAAGAGTAAATGATATTATATGCATAACACATCATGCAGAACTTCACAAATTAGAAGTTCTCCATCTTCATTATGTTCATGCTTTGTTACACTTGGGTAACTTTTAAATAACCCTATCTACCACCAACTTAAAAATTATCAAGTGGTCTGTGTCATCATACAGAAAAAAAACAAGAATACTCATAATTATGTCCTTTATTCTCTTCACATAAATGCAAATGAATTCCCAACATTTTAATTAAATTTTATTATTTTCACTAGACTTAAAATAGATTGGTGCACATACAACAGTTAGGGCTTCTTTATCAAACTTGAAAGTCTTATTATTTGCTAAACAAATACTGTACCCATGTGATACTTTTAATAATTTTGAGCCAAAGGAGGTTGAAATCAATATATTGACCACAATGCATAATACACTAAAATGTTACACTGGCTTCCACAAATTGCATTTGAAATTCAGTATGCAAGATTTTCATGAGATACCCGAGGAGTCTAAAAGGAAATGATATTGTTTTAGCTCTATATTTTCCTTTTTTTAGGACTAACACAAGTAGATAAATTGCTAAGATAAAGATGAGTGCCTTTTCTTTTTGTAATAAAGTGTGCAATAACTGTACGACTGGTCATTTTCAAGTGGTTACACCTGGATATGAAGCCTGAATAAGGATTTATATGAACAATCAAATTAGCAATGGCCTCTTGACATGTTTCAACTGGAATCTGGAGTTTATTCATTTCACCACTATCTTTTAATGTGTACAAATCTAGCTAGTAATGCATAGAAAATGGGCTTATGATGACACAGGTCTGCCTTGACACGTCTGCTTCACTCATGAGAAAGCACACAACCCTGGGCAAGTCACTTACTGTCTCTGCCTCCCCATTTATTTGTCCATGTGAAGGAAACAATGACAATACCATCCTTACCAATTTTGAGGACCAAACAAACAAACGATGGAAAGTATGTATTAGACCTATATACTCGCTCCAGTGTGGCTTAGATTTATCATTGAAAACTCTGAACCCACAAATCCAAGCTATGAGGAGAATATTTAAGGAAGGAAAAAACTCCTGACTTGTATATGGATTTACAAAATTACCAAAAAAAAAAAAAAAATAAATAAATAAAAGAATAAGAAAAAATCAGGCTAAAATAATGGGAGGATATAAAATATTGTGGGCTGACACTGATTCTTTCCAGAATTATCCCCAATAATTCTCTCAGGCTTATTTATATTTTACTTGGAAAATCTTGGTTTTCTCAGATACAGAATATCCCTTATGAAACTTTATGTTAATTGTTACATTTTAAAGAAATACTAGATGTCCCTTCCTGATTAGATTACCTTTCAAGAATCCTGCTACTCTATGGATGTGATTACCATACTAAAAAGCCTAATATAAATTAGCCAAATTAATATTCAAAAGCACAAGCTCTCTTGGTACCTGATGCTAAAAGCTATTGACATTCTGTTTCTTGAATTATTCAAATATACATCGTTATCAATTTGTATAAGGGTGTTTTATAAATTAAACAATCAATTCATTGAAAAATGTATCTTTTTTAAAGTTTATCTAAAAATTAACTCATCATTAGATTCAGTTAAGATAATGGAGCATTGTAAGGACATTTGGGTACAGCAGGGTTATAATGGAGACACAACTGTGTTGAGCTCTTCTAGGCCCTACATTGGGGTCAGAAGGGACAAGTCCCACAATAGCATTCAAAAGATGCTAACCAAGCTTGCTAGATGCAGGGTGTAGTGGGAAAGATGCTATAAACACATTTTCTTGTTTATACTCTAACACATCCTTCCAGTGGCATCGTTTCTTCCTACAAATTTGTAGATAGTTTTATTTTCATTAATTCAAAATATTTATTTTTTTTATTTATGCAGACAAGTACTGGGGTCTAGACCAGAGGTTCAGGGGGTTAGAGGATTCACCAGAGACAGAGTGGGGAGCATAACAGGCAGATCTACTGAAATACATTGCTGAGGGGAGCAGTAGGTGAGACAGGAAAGGTCTGCTGTGTCACGTGGGTTAGTTCCCTGACCAGGGATCAAACTCATGCCTCATTGGTTGGTGATAGCTTAATAGTGTTGAGACATAAAGCCCTGTGTCACCAGGGAGGCCCTTTCTTTTCTTTTTTTTTTTTTAATGACTAATGAATAACAACGTTGATGTCACAAGCAGAAAGTATTGTGGGCAAAGCTCACAGTCACATAATCCAGGACAAGGCATTGACACTCTCCTCAGAGAGCCGAGAAAGTGAATCACACATCTGGAAGTAACTGTAAAAATAGTTCTACTAGGAACTCAGGTCACACGATAAGTTCTTTCAACTAAACTCTGCCTTGGCATTAAGCCTTTTCAAAAGGAAACCACTGACAAAAGAGGCCCTTTATGTTCAAGAGCAAGGACTTACGCGGTAGGATGTGAAGTCAGAACCTGTAAAAACTTGGGGAAAATGGTAGTAAGGTCCCAGGTATGACTTCTTTAAGGGATAGAAAGAAATAATTTTAAAATAGTGATACTATTACTACTACTACTACTACTACTACTACTAAATAAATAAAATTTAAAGTAAAACAATAGTAATTGACATAAAGACTCAAAGTTACTGTGTTGATGTGTTAGAACCATGCTAAATTCTTTACATAAATCATCTCATTGAATCTTCAAACAAACCCTGGGACAGAGTTATTCCAACTCTCATTATAGTTTACATTTTCCATAACAAAACTATGGATTCCATGAAGTTGAACAATCTACCCAAGAGCACAAAGCCAAAGAATGGTTGGCCCTGAATCAGAAACATCTTAGGTTGGGCCTCCCTGGTGGCGCAACGTTTGAACACTGCGCTGTGGAGCTGTCAGCAGCACGATGCGAGTTCAACGCCCAGCCGGGGAGAATCCCACATAGTGCAGCAGACCTTTCCTGCCTGGCCTGCTCCTCCCCTCAGCAGTGTATTTCTGATCTGCCTGTTCTGCTCCCCACTATATCGCCACCCCACGCCTCTGGCCTGTACCCAGCTTGTATGTATAAATAAATAAATCTTTAAAAAAAAAAAGAAACATCTTAGGTTGACTCTGAAACTCAACTTCTGCTACCTGGATTGTTCCTGAAAATCAGGACAGGTGGTGAGTGTGGTGAGGCTATAGCCTCAAAACTTATAGGGTATGGTAAGCCAATGCTATGTCAATTAAATTTTTATATAAAAAAAGTAAGTCAGGAAGAAAAAACAGGCCAGTGAACCATTCACTAAATATTCAAACTGTGCCCAATATCCAAAGTATGAAACCAGGTGGAAATGGGCAAATATGTGACCCTATTTCAAATCACTACACTGTTGTTTTTTTTCAGACCAAATAAACCATTATAAATAACTAAAATGGATACTCACAGATTCAAATGCAGTAAGAAGAAAAATACTAGATTGTGCAGAGTAAAGTTTTAAAGTATAATTACATTTCTAGATGGGCTTTGCACATGAAAAGCAAATTAAAATCTAAAACATATTCTTTAAATTTTTAAAAAGTAATTATTGAAATTAAAAAGCAGGCTTTGCTCCTGCCTCTAAAGTCCTAAGCTCTCTAAAGATGCCTAAATACTAACAGGCAAATCAAACTCACTGTAAATAATCTAATTCATATTACTTCAACTGCTGGGGCAACGAGAGATTATATCTGAAGAATTGACTTTGAGCAATTGGTGCTGTTCCCACTTTTCAACTCAAGATGCTATTTTAAGAAGTCTCCTTTAGTAAGGGGAGGGAAACCTCTTTAAAAAGGGAATGACATCTATTTTTTTTTTTTTTTTTTTTGGTTAAAAGCTGCGACTGCACTGTAAATTTTAGGGAAGTCAACTATATTATAAAGAGGGGAATCATTTATTGCCTGGGCCACCAGCTTTGCATCATCAGCATCATCAGATTATCATCACCACCATCTTTCCTGATATTTACCAAAGTTTTCATTTAAGGGGTTAGAGATTGTTTGTTACATTTTGCAAACGTCCATGGAGTTGAGATGACTGACCAGCTCTGACTCCCAACCTCCAGAACTTGGAATCAGAAGTCACTGAATCCTTTACAGGGAAGACTGAAGATCTGCCCTCCGATCACTGCTCTACTGCCTGCTATGCCCAGACTCAGTGAACACACCCTTTGTGCTTCATGGAAAGCATTTTCTTGTTAGCTTCTTTTGATTTCTGACTTAGAAGCCCAGTTCCGTAGTGAAGGCCATGCTGGCCTCTGTCTCAGGTACTGTATACCCAAGTAGGGAATGAATCTGTTCCTAGGAACCCCCCCACACCAACTTGACTTTCTTTTTGTGTCAGGACTCTTCTCTTCTACTCTGACCTACCTATATAGACATTTTAAATGTTGGAATTTGTCTGAACTGAAATTACTTATTAATTCATTAAAAAAACATAACAAACAAAAAAACAAACACACCTTCAGCTGTTAAGAAGTGTGTTGACTGGTGAAGCACTTATTTACAGCAATGTCTACTCCCTGCCACGGTTTATTTGGGGTAACCCAAACTCCGGATTTATGGATATTTGATACTTGCCCCACATCCTAATATTCCTGGTACTTTGTTACATAATCCCTACTCACTATCCGCATTCTCCTTGTGACTGTGTCTCCAGGAAGATAAAAAAAAAAAAAAAAAAAAAAAAAAAAAACCCTCATGGGCTGGGCAGAGACGGTTGGCTCTCTGCTTCCCAAATTTTACTGAACAAACGAATCATCCAGAGGGCTGGTCCCCCACTCCCATAGACTGAATCAATAGATTTGGGTGGGGTCCAGGGATGTGCACCTCTACAAAGCTCCCTGCAGCCACTGGTGTTGCCTGTCTGTGAACCACTATATAAACTCTGACCAAGTCCATCTCTCCACCTCATTTCTCCCAAGTTCCATTGCTTAAATGTAAGTACCGGGGTGCAAGTTCTTGCCACTACACCAGAAAATTCTCATGGTCTCAGCTAAATGTTAATAGATGAGAAAAGAGAGAGTAATGCCTTCTTTCTAAACTAGAATACAGTTAAACAACTACAACCATGCATAAGAAATTCAGAGCTGCTATAGGACCTTCCTGGCATCACTCTATTCTGGAATAAGAACTGCTGGGTACAGTGTGGTCGCCTTCCTACTAAATACAGTTAGGCTCACAAAGGCTCAATGCAATTAAAAATTGCAATTGAAGAAAAACTGGTGTTATATATTGATATTTGTATTTGCCCAATCATTTTGCAGAGTTTTACAAAAGGATTCATTGTTAACAGGCTATTTCCAATTCTTAGTATGCAGTCTGTATATATTTTCTATTTTTATGTTTTTGCCCTTTAAAATGGAGAGGAAGTCACTGCATTAAAGAGAAACCCCAATTTTTTTTTCATCTTTTGTTGTAATATTTTTACTCTTCTGGAGTCAGCATGCCAAAGCCTGCGGGGATAAATGGATAGAAGCAGAAGAGAAAACTTACTGCCAAGAATGGAAATGGTGATGATCCCAACAGTTAAAAAAAAAAAAAAGAACACAGCAACCCATATTAGTTAACTGCTGACAGAGGAATAATCAATATTGAATAATCTTTCAGGGTGTTTGCACTCATCTACAGAAATTATTAATTTCATGTCTAAGGGGAAACTAATTTTAGCCCTATAATCCAAAAGGTAAATAAAGGTTGACTACGTTTCTTGAATTGAAAGCTTTCAATTATTTAAGTCTATATTCTTTTTTTTAAGATTTATTTATTTATGCATACAAGCTGGGGTGCAGATCAGAGGCGTGGTGCGGCGAGAGAGTTCACAAGAGACAGACGGGGGAGCAGCACAAGCAGATCAATGGAAAAAGACTGCTGAAGGGAGCAGCGGGCTAGGCAGGAGAGGTCTGCTGCACCATGTGGGATTCTCCCCACCGGGCATCGAACTCGTATCGTATCGCTGCTGTGGACAGCTCCATAGCACAGCACTTAACCGCTGCACCACCAGGGAGGCCCTTAAGTCTATATTCTTATAAAATAATGCTGTCATTAATTTCACAAGCTAGCACTTAGTATTTCACAGAGAATATTTTAAATCAGTGATGTATTTTGTTCTTCATGGTCTCCCATGGAGTCTGCATTATGTACTAATTAAAAGCACAGCTAAATTCTTCCCCACAAGCACAGTGATGGTGTGAAAGAGAAATATCCAGGAATAAAATATGTACAAGTAAAATTGATAGAATTGGATGTGAGAGGGGAAACTCTATTTTAAAGCCAAGTCAGGAGACATTTATGCACAAATGGAATTTATCTGAGTAAACACAACACAAGTAGCTTTGGAGGGGGGAGGAAATACACAGACTTGCATGGAATCTTAAAATTAATAAATATAATAATAGCCAATATTGATTGTTATCTCTTTATGACTTAAACACTAGTTATGCCTTATACCATTATTCTGAGAAAGGACTGAGTCTGTACAAAAACCTGATGAGTAAATAGTACTGGATATCAGAAAGAGAGGTTAGCTCACAGTGGTGAAATTAAGGATCAACCCCAGTCTTTCTGACAATGGAGTACAAGTTTATAATAACCAAACTCCATCAACTGCCAATATAAGCATAGTGGAAGTGTGGGGATGTTGTGTACAGACTTAAAACACATACAAAAGGCGGGTGTGGTGGGAGAGGCAAGGGTTCAAGGAGGTCATGAAATATTAATGAAAGAGCAATGGAGAGGGCTCTCTGACTCCACTTACTGGGATCCTGGATTCAAGAGGCAAAAGCTAACATCTACAGAAGCTAGCTAAAAAGGAAAGCCAGACACCAACACATGGCTACATCATGTTATTGACAAGCACACAATGTATCCTAAGTAATGCAGCCATTTCAAGAGGTAGACTGTCTAGCTGTGCTGAAAATGGCAGTGGGTGCTATGTGGACAGGAGGGCAAATGTGTCAAAGGCTGCTCATCTGAAATGGCACCGTCATTGCAAATTGCTAGAACACAGTGTTATGGTCCACTCTTATGAAAGCTTTGCTTTCAGCCTTAACCAAGTGTTCCATTTTTAATTTGGTCATGTAAATGGTAGAACTTTGGCAGCTTCAGTGTTGTGGCTGAACAGCTACTAACAGAGAGGGTGGAGAGTATATTTAAAGGCCCCCATTTCAGCTTTGGAATTCCCTGAGGCTCTATGTTCCTACTCTTAACCAATGCATACCAATTGTCACCCAACTTCTATTTCCATCATAAGGTTTCCCCATTTGCTCAGATTCGTAATTATTTCACAATTTTTCCATACATGATGGTTTTTTTTTTTTTCATTGAAGCCCACTTGCTAATAAGTCAACTACACTGCCAGAAGTCCCATCCATGTGTCCATTCTTCTCCCCATTCCCACTCACAGCCACACATTGCCCAGTCTGGTAGGACATGAAGCACTGCAAATTACACTGATGTAACTTCAGATCTATTACTTACATTCTCAAATACACTATTCCCTTTTTGGAAAATGGAGGCCACACTAGTTTCTTTATGGTGTTGATAAAAAAAAAATAAAAATGTCTTATGAAGTAAGTGCCTGGCAGAAAAATAAAAGATGCTCAGCAATACTGCCCCAACGTATTCCTTTCCTCTCATAATAAATATCTGAATGTCATTTTAAATTTCTAATTCTGATTCTTGGTCACCTTAATACTGGGCTCCTGGAGGCTTGTTCTAGGTATAGGTTTTGAGCAAACCTATCAGTACTTCTAACAGAATGTTATATTATCTTACATGTATTATATGATCCAAACATAATATATACCCAACCAAAAGTTGTAATTTAAAATTTGTAATCTACTTTCAGCTACATAAATTGATATGCAGAATTACTAAAACTAATTACAAAACATATCTCAGAAAAACAGTTTCTATTTGCATCCAATTTAAGAAAAGATTAGCAGGATTAACATGCAAAATAGATATGATTAATTAAATATAACGGAAACTTTTCACCCTTAATTTTCGTATCCAAAAAAACCAGAAACAAACGTCAATATGAGGGTCACATTTTCAAAAGTAAAAACTAAAGTTCCGTGACTATATGAAATCACACAGTTTATAAGAGAATAAAATGAAATTGGTATGCAAGGAGGGTTAGCAGTCTGTATTTTAAAAGTTTAAGTTCAAAAACCATCAAAATAAACATGGCTGAGGGCCTCCCTGGTGGCACAGTGGTTGAGCACTGCGCTGTGGAGCTGTCGTCAGCGGTGACGCGAGTTCGATGCCTGGCCAGGGAGGGTCCCACATGGTGCGGCAGACCTCTCCTGCCTCGCCCACTGCTCCCCTCAGCAGTGTATTTCTGATCTGCCTGTTCTGCTACCTGCTCTGTCTCTGGTGAACCCTCTCACCGCCCCACGCCTCTGGCCTGTGCCCCAGCTTGTATGTATAAATAAATCTTAAAAAAAAATAAATAAACATGGCTGAAAAAAATGTCATTGGATTTGGCAAATAAGGCCAGGTAGGTTTTATAAAGAGCAATTTCAATGGATTGAGGGAATCTAAGTTAGAATGTAAACTGTCAATCCAATAAAGAAACAGTAGTTACACTAACTCATCATAATTTTGAAGTATAACAATTCAAGAACTTGAAAGCACAAAGTGTAACTTGGAGTATCAGCAGATTCCCTGGAGGAGATTTTCATGGCAGCAGAGTATCAGACTGACCCAAACTAAGGAACAGATTAGTCAGGAAAGAGGAAAATGAAGTAAGCACTTAGAAGGTGAGAGAGTAGAAGGGACTGGCAGCATTAACACAAGGTTAAGTTCTAGTAAGATGTTCCGTTTTCCTCCAACATTAAGAGATAGATTATTGTTCACAAATATCCATAATCCCTTTGTTCCATGGGAGGAGTGCAGCTTCACTTCCACTGGCTTTGGTGTTGACCATGTGAGTTACTTTGGCCAATGATACATGAACAGCTATGAAATATACTATATCTGAGCAGAAACTTTAAGAATAGATTGAACTTACTCTTATTTTTCCCTATGCCATGAGGATCAGTATGTCCCATTATAGCAGCTGCTTTAAGTATGAGAAGACACATGGACCAAGCTAAAAAATGCTGAGTAGAGCAGAGAAGAAACAAACAGGATGCCCATAGGTGCCAATCTACAGTATAATAACAGAAATATATATTATAAGCTATTGTGATTTGGAGAATGTATTACCAAACAACACTGGTCAATATACAAAGACAGATTTAGAGAAAAAGAAATTCATGAGGGTCCTCCCTCCCATCCACTCCTTCATTCTTGGCATACATGATAGCTCCCATTTCCCACAGGCATAGAATATTCTACTCATGATATCCAGCTCACCATATAGAAATGCCTTTTTTTTTTAATGACACTTCTACAATATCATTACATATAAAGTTAACCTGTTGAAAATGTACAATTCATTGGTTTTTAGTGTATTTACAAAGTAGTTCATCAATCACTATTATCTAAATTTAGAATATTATCATCACCCCCCAAAAAAAATCCTTGTTACCATAAACAGACACTGTACCTTGCCTCCAGTTGCAGGCAGCCACTAATATCCTTGTTCATCTCTCTCTATATGTCTATTCTTGAGCTTTCATAGGAGAGGGACTATACAATATGTTGTCTTTTGTGTTTGGCTTCTTTCATTTCTCATAATAGATGAACCTCAAAACCATTAGGCAATTTTTTTTAGGTCAGAACCAAAACACCTCTTTTTGAATGGCAGACTCTTTAACTATCTGTCAAATATACATGCACATATATAATTTAACCCTCATAACAACCTTGAGCCAGAGGTATTATTATTTGTATATTTCACACAAAGAAACTAAGGTTCAATGAGTAAATTCAATTCCCAAATTTGAATAGCTCTTAAGTGACACCACCAGTATTGAAAACCAAGGCAGTTTGACTCCAACCTCCATGTACTCTATTACATTATCCTACATTAATTTCAAAGGACTATTTCTTTAAACCTGTCAGTTATCTAAGGATATTAAATTGGATAGTAGATATCCTTCAGTTTTATGCCATGAGCCTTTCTATATTGTCTTGCACCAGAAAAAAGAAACACAAGAGAACTGCATTATGCTTTTGAAATAGGCAAAGTAATTTAAGAAGCAGATAAAAAGTCAAAAGTAATAACAAAAGAAGCCTGTCTGAATATTGAAATGTAATCCACTTCACCCAATCAATTATTCCCTACATAAAAGAATACTAAAAAAGATTAGGAGGATCTTTTCCATTGTTTTTAATTATTTCCAAGTTTACACTGGTATGGCATATAAAAGGACATAATAGGATAAGTCTAAAGGGCCTCAAACTAATTTCCAAAAGAGACACAAGTCAGCGCTTGCTCTGATCCCAAATAACTAGAGCAGCCCTGCGATTGCTGAACATTGAAAATCACCCCATTAAAAGAAGCCATTGCATCCTAGCAGAGAGCTTAGCGGCCATGGAGGGACAGAGCGACCTAGGATTCAGATTATTACTTTCAGATTGATTATGCATCTTAAAAATGTATTCTTCATATCCTAAAGGAGATTTGATTAGGGATTTCTGCAATTAATTCTAATTAATTCAGAAGAATTCTTTTCCTTAACCCTTTTTACTCACTGAGTTCTTGGTGTCAACACAGTTTCAGATGCCTCAGAGTCAAACGTAAACCCTACCAGTCTGTGGCCCCGTTCAGTGAATAATTAACAGCTAATTCAATTGATTGGGCTTTCTCAAAGCTTTTCAAATCATTCTGAACACCCCTTCCATGACCCCTCATCTTTTTATTCCTCTTTACTCAACTTATCTCCCTAATTTTAGCCTCGCCTTTAACCAATTGATTTCATATATTTGTGTTGTCAAATACTCTTCCCAGAGCAGTTTCTATTCTCATCTTTTGCCGGCTAAAAGCATTCAAGGTTGCACAATGCCCTATAAACACCACAACCTGAATGTCACCCCTTTAAAATATGACCTAAATAACTCCATACTCTGTATTCCACTCAATTAGTTCCACATAGTGTGAGTAGTTAAGGGTATGAACTCATGTTTTTGGATTCAGATACTTGTTCTGACTCATAATAGGCAGGTTATACATGGAAAAAGGGAAATAAATAACCCAGCTAATGAAGTTCTGTGATCATATATGTTAAACCCCTAATCACATATGTTAAAACCTAATACCGTAAGTTGACACTGAATCACTGCTAGAGTTCAAGAAAATTATTTTAGCTCAATGCCTTGATCATGTTCCTCTCTATGATACCCAAACTGCCCCATCTGTGTTTCTGTGAAACTATTGGACATTTCCACCTTCTGTTATTTATATGGTTTTGAAATCTTCCCGCCTCAGGCCACAAACACGGTCTATGGTCTCCTTCCTGTACTACTCACTCTGGGGACCCTTGCTGTCAGTGCTCCTAGGTCTCCATATGAAAGTATCATATACTTCCTTGCTTCATGGACCTTTTAAACATGGACTTCATGAGCACAGGCCCTTCCCACCACTCTCTTATGTGATTTTATAGTAAGACTGGGCTGTCCATTCTGGCCAAGGGATACTTTCAGATTTGTCATCCCTCCTCTGTGTCAGAGAAAAATTGAATGAAACAACATATCCATTTTTCAGGATTCATCTCTAATGACATTTCTTCTATGTAGCCTATTTTTTTTAAATTTTACTTTTTTATTATAGCAAAATATACATTACATAAATTTTAATATCATAACCATTTTAAGCATACAGTTCTATAGCATTAAATGCAAAACAAAATAATGTATCCATCACCATCATCCCCCACCAGAAATTTTTTATCTTGTAAAATTGAATCTCCATGACCATTAAAGAAAAATTTCCCCTCTTCCCTACACCCAGTCCCAGGCAATCGACTTCTGTTTTCTGTCTCTATGTATGCTTATAGATATCTATTATGTGTAAAGTCATACAGTATTTGTCCTTTTGTGACTGGATTATCGCTCTAAGCAAATGTCTTCAAGGTTCACCCATATTGCAGCATGTGACAGAATGACCTTCATGACTTAATCATATCTCACTGTATGAAACTTTCAAATTTTTTCTGTCCATGTGTTCATCTAAACTGGGTTGCTTCCATCTTTTGCTAGTGTAAATAATGCTCCTGTGAACAAGGGGACACAAATATCTCTTGAAGTCTAGCTTTTGATTCTTTTGGCTATATACCTAAAAGTACAATTTCTGGATGATTAGGTAATTCAATTTGTATTTTTTAAGGAACTACCATACTACTTTTCATAGCAGCTGTATCATTTTACAATCCAGCAGCAGTATACATGTGTTCGAATTTCTCCGTATCTTTGTCAACATTTGCTATTTTTGTTTTGTTTATAATAGTAGCGATCCTAATGGTGTGTCTTTATGGTTTTGGTTTCAATTCCCTAATTATTAATGATATTAGGTATCTTTCCAAATGTACACCTACTTATCTTTTAAGAAGGTCCAAATTCTTTACATATTCTGGATAAAATCTTTGTAAGATACATGATTTGTGAATCATTCTTAAAATTCTATCAGTTGCATTTTTACTCTGTTGGTATTATTCTTTGATTTACAAAGGTTTCTAATGTTTACTGCAGTTAAAATTATCTATTCTTTGTTATCTGTGCTTTTGACATCATACCCAACATCAACAACACAAAATGCCAAATATCATGATTTCCCCCTACATTTTCTTCTAGGAATTCTGTAGTTTTAGCTATCATCTGTAGGTCTTTGATCCATTTTGTGTTATTTATTTATTTAAAAAAATTACATTTATTTATGCATATAAGAACTGGGGGTTAGGTCAGAGGTGCAGAGTGAGGAGGGGAGGAAAGGATTCACCAGAGACAGTGGGGGGAGCAGAACAGGCAGATCTACTGAAATGCACCGCTAAGGGGAGCAGTGGGTGAGACAGAAGAGGTCTGCATCGCAATATGTGGGTTAGTTCCCTGACCTGGCATCAAACTCAGGCTGCAGCCGTGACAGGGTGATAATGCTGAAACTTAACCCCTATGCTACCAGGGAGGCCCTCTGTTAATTATTTATATGGTTTAAGGCAGAGGTCCAATTTCACTATTTTGCATGTGGCTATTCATTTTTCCCATTACCATTTGCTGAAATTGAATATTCTTGACAATCTTTTCAAAAATCACTTGATCATATATGTGATAATTTATTTCCGGATATTCTGTTTTATTCAGCAGTGAATCTACCTATGCCTACACTCTCTTAGGAGGGTTTTGATTACTGATTCAATCTCCTTAATAGTTTTATAACTATTCAAAATTCCTGTATCTGCACCACGCACAATCAGCCTTGGTAGACTGCAAATTTGTAGAAGTTTTTCCATTTCATCTAGCTTATCAAAACTGGTAATGAATGATCTTCATAGTGTTGTCTTATAATCCTTTGTGTCTCTGTAAAATCTGTGGGAATATACCTGGCTTAATTTCTAAGTTTAGATATTTTAGTGTCTTTTTTTTATTAACCAGTCTAGCTAAAGACTTGTCAATGTTGTTCATATTTATGAAGGACCAACTCTTAGTCTTAAGGCTTTTCTGGATTTTCTAGTCTCTACTTTGGTTATATTTGCCCTAAATTTTATTATTATTTTTCTTTGGCAAGTTTTGGATTTATTATTCTTTGTCTAGCTCCTTATGGTGAAAATAGGAAATTTGAAATCTTGGTTGACATTTTGATTTTTCTTTCAAGATCTTAAAAATATCATCCCACTACCTTTTGGTCTGCAATGTTGCTTTTGGCAAATTGGCTGATTATCTTATAGTGGCTCCTTTTTACATGAAAAGTTGTTTTCCTCTTACTGCTTTCAAGTTTATTTTTAACTTTTGACAGATTGACTGTAATGAGTTTCAGTTTGGCTCTCATAGGATTTATCCCATTGAAATTTTTTGAGCTTATTTTATTGCAACACCAATTTCTTTACTCAATTTTGGTAAATTATCAGATATTATTTCTTTAATATGTCCTCTGCTTCTTTCTCTCTTCTCCTGGAACTCTCATAATATATACACTGATATGTTTGATGATCTCCCATAAATCTCTTAGATTTAAGTCACTTTTCCTCATTCATTTTCTATTTTGCTCCTCAGATGCAATAAACTAAAATGATTTATCTTGAAGTTTGCTGATACTTTCTTCTTCTTAGTTGAATCTGCTGCTGAATCCCACTAGTGAATATCTCTTTTTATTTATTGTATTTTCACCTTCATAATTTTTGGTACTTGTAAAAAAAATTAGTGTTTTGCTGATATTTTCATTTTGATTATAAATTATTTTCCAGATTTAGTTTAGTTCTTTGTCCATGTTTTCTTTTATATGTGTGAGCATATTTAAGACCATTGTCTTACAGTGTTTGTCAATATAGACACTGCCGATTTTTCTTCTGGAACTACTTCTGGCGATTTATTTTGTTCCTTTAAATATGTCATGCACATTAAATTCTTCCTAATTTTTTAGTATGCCCTGTGATATTTTATTGGAAAATGCGTATTTAATTAAATAGCTACCTCTCTCAATCTTTTGCAGATTTTATATAGGAAAAGACATGAGGGCTTGAGTATCCCCTGTGCTTAAGTATTTTTTATTTACAATTCCCCTGTATACACAATTTTTTTTGAATGTAATACTTTATCTAAGAATATCACCCCTGCCTCTTCTTGGTGTCTTAGTTGTTCTATTGTTTTCTTTCATCATTAACCTCTTGCTTCATATGCCAAGGTCTATAATTCCCTTGCAATTTTCTTGAAACATGCATGTTTTATCCTAGACTGAGATTTGAGCTAATTTATGCTATCTGAATTCTGATACAGATGACACAGAGATCAGTTCCTCAGGCAGTCCAAAGAGGTTAGAATGTTGCAAATGCATCCCTTTCTGCTCTCTCTGATTCACAAAACAGAACTGGGGATTGAGACTCCATTTCTAAGTGTGATCTACTTTGTGCAGGATGTGGATGGGGCAATGATAAGTGAAATCCGGTAGAGTTTCCTACCATTTCAAATGTAGCTTTTCCTTGACAGGGGGCTCAAGTGGTTGCTGTAAATCTTTGACTAATTTTCAGAGTTCCTATGAAATTAGTCTTTTACTAATTGTTTTTTGTAAAAATTAAATAAATCCATGGAGTAACCTTGCTGATGTCACTCATCTCTTCACACTTGAAACTTAAAAAATAGATTTTTCTTGCCCCTAATATATTGGATACATTTCTCCACAATACTAGCTACATTTTACTTTATAATTTGTTTACCTCCTGCTTTTCTTATTATTCTTGTCTCCCTCTAAATTCCCTTTCTTCATAGAACACACAAAGTCTGGCTCTGAATAGACACCCAGTCTTAGTTTGATGTATTAGATACTATAAAAAGGCACATCTAAGTGTACAGATGTTAGATGTCCAGCACCATACATGTCATCACTATTTTTCCTGGCTGAACAAACAGCATTGCTTAGAAAGTGTATCAATATTTGAATGTGTCCACACACACACACACACACAAAAATCCTGATTTTACTGATATCCTGTAGGTGTTATATTGCTATGTTAGCAGACTGGTTTTGGAAATTGCATCAGACACTGTGCATTGATTTAAAAGGAAAATTAGCATCACTTCTCCACAATGCCTGAACCACACCCCTCCCCCTAGTGAAAAGTAGATATTTACTCAGAAAAAGAAGGCAGAATTGTTCCTATTATTGGTTTGAGGTATTCAAGAGATTCTGGAAGCAGCTCTAGTATTTTCAAGAATAAAGAAAAAACAAAACAACAAAAATACAACAACAAAACACTAAGTATATGAGTCTCTCCAAGTAGAGTTTAAAGTAAAAGACTGCAGGATGCTAATTAATTCCTGTTATCTGAGATAATGGGGAGAGAAAGAAGAGGAGGGAAAAACATGCTTGGCTTTCATTACCACACACAGGAGTCCTTCTGAAGAAAGATGTTAAATGTCTCCCCTGAGGTGTATGTTGTCCTCCTAAATGAATTTAGTCAAGCAGAAATGCACATTATTTGGACAGGGATACCCAAAGGGGAATTGCCATATAAAAAGGAAATGTTTGATAACCCATTAGAAAATATTTTACTAAGTAGTATTTGTCATAAGCAATATTTTTAAGGGAAAAGACTTGTTGAAAGTCACTATAAATTCATACATTCTCTCTCGCATGCGTGTGCATGCTTTCTCTCTCTTTCTCTCTCTCTCTCTCTCTTATCACAATACCCAATTAATTCAACATCTTGAACTAATATGCATCCAGACACTCATGAGCAAATGCCCCTATGCCTGAGTTGGTTATGCTTCTCACACACTCAGGAAGCTTCCATAGGCCTGGTGCCTACTGAAGAGGCAGAAGAGGCAGCCAGACTTCCAAGCACTCAGAGCCCACAGCCCACAGCCGCATGCCATACATATCACTCCATGACCTAGAAATCGTCACACTCTGAAGTCAGTGTCTCTATCAATTTGGTCATTCACTTTCCTGATCAGAAATGTTTTACCTACCTCCAAAGGAAGCAGTCTTTGCCTCTTGGAATACTATTTGGATTTCAAGGTCTGTTTGAAATATCCCTGGCTCTGTGGATCCTTCTTTTGCATACACTATGGACCCCAGTTTCTTTATAGCACAGAGTGTGAGCCCTTTTTGTCTGACAACAGATGTCTTCCTGGTAATTATCTCAGTGGCTGGTATACACAGGTGCTCAATAAAGGTGTAAGCAGCAAAAGAAGAAGGAAGGAAAGAGAGGAAAGAAGAGGAAGGAAGGGAGAGGAAGAGTGAAGGTGGGAGGGGAGTACCAATTTTGAGGGGAGAGTAGGGGCAGAGAAGAGGGGAGGTGAGAGGAAGGCAGGGAAGGAGTTAGGGAAGGGAAGTACCAATTTTCAAAAATGAAAAAAAAAAAACTTCACAGGGCAAGTGAATAAATATAATTGCCTTATACATGTATATAAGAATAGTTGCAATGAGTGGCAGATGTGTTCATTTATTTGACAAAGATGAAAAGGACTGATGGACCTGAAACTTACTTGTCTCCTAAGCTATAAGAAACCTTGCTCAGAGCAAGAACTTAGAAGTGCTGCTTGTTTTTCTCCCAGCATCCACTGCTTTTGACTTCAATGCATAGACAAGATCTCCCTTTCAGTCATTCCCTAACCACCCTTGCCCATGCCCTTGTTGTTCTACCAAGATAAAGGCAATTAGAATGCCTACTTCTCTTTAGCCATGCTGAGGATTAAATTAGATGAAATAGATCTAAAGTGCCAGCTAATACTCAGTGAGGCATTCCCCTGTACCTGCAACACCTGCAGTCTATTCTATTCCTGTCTGTAATTCAGCACCCTCCTCACATAATTCTCTGCCTAGGAGAAATCTGTCAGGTCTTTTTGTATCACTTGTCTCCTGGGCAATGCCAACATATCCATAGAAATTCTCTCCTCAATGCTGAGATAATAAAAAAAAGGGAGGGTAAGATATATTTGTTTTTCAAAAAAAAACCAAAAAACAGTTCTAGGTCATAGTGAAGGTCTCTAAAATATAACCAAATTTTCTTCAACAATTTAGCCCCTTAGCTGTGCTCTTTCTGAAGGTCCCACACATAGATATAAATTCAAAAGAACTATTTTACACCACAGTTTACAGTTATTAAACTTGCTGCCACATCAGCTAACTCTTCCTTGAAGGGATGAGCACTGTTATATCTAACCACCTCCTCAGGAAAACAGTGTAATGTAGTGGAGATAGCCTGAGTCTAGGAAACATGCATCCTGGGTTCAAATGACAGTTCTGAGACCATCCATAAATTCTGGTGCAAGACAATTTAGTTATTATTATTATTTTTTTTTAGAGGTTAATTTTTTTTTTTTATTTATACATACAAGCTGGGGTACAGGCCAGAGGCGTGGGGCGGCGAGAGGGTTCACCAGAGACAGAGCGGGGAGCAGAACAGGCAGATCAGAAATACACTGCTGAGGGGAGCAGCAGGCGAGGCAGGAAAGGTCTGCTGCGCCATGTGGGACTCTCCCTGGCCGGGCATCGAACTCGCGTCGCCGCAGCCGACAGCTCCACAGCACAGCGCTTAACTGCTGCGCCACCAGGGAGGCCCCCAATTTAGTTATTATTTAACTCAGTTTTCCTGTCTACACAATGATGACACTAATGTCAGAGGTTATTCTAAGGATTAAATGTGGCTGTCTAAGTAACATGCTAGAAACAGGAACAGCTGGGAAGCTGTGCTTCCCCATTTCCCTTGGCAGTTATGTGATCACACAACAATTACATAAAAGGCATGACATCAAGACGGACACATACATGAGCACAGACAGGTCGCCTTGTTTTCTTGTAATCAACTTGAATTTAACTCCAAATGTCCTCTTTTGACAAGGAAGAGAGAAATTCTAACATATTCATCATTGAGATTAAATGCTTCCCTTCAACATGCCCCTAAGTTCATGGTACAAACTGCAGAGTTTTCATGTAGCATTGGCTTATCAGTCACAGGGTACCAATCTCCGTGGGTAACCAGAGACTATTCTACTGTCCCTGTCCTCCTGCCCCCTTATTGTCCAGCAGGCAGGGTACTAGGGTCTTTGCTTCAGATGCTTTATGTAGACTCCCCTCTCTGAAGACACCTCTCTGAAGACGATACCTATCTAGTATTCTTCGAGAATGAGACACAAATTCCCTGTTGAATAAGACCCATATTCTTTCTTCTCCTTTTCAGGACTGCAAATTACTTTGGGACCAAGAGAAACATCTCCTATTTTCTTGTGTCTCTCAGAGGTATTCTGCCTCTTACATCTTCCTCATGAATTTGGCAACTTGGAGAAGATAAAATTAGTAACAGAGGAATCTTACATGTCAGGAGGCCCAGAACCTGTGACCTTCTTGAAAAGGGAAAAGAGAGCATGCATAAACATAAATTTATATCTCAGAATTTCTTTTGCTATAATAATGATTGCAGATGTTTGAACAGCTATCATTTAGTGAGCCCAAAAAATACCAACTATTCTACTACAATCGAAGACTAAAACTTGCAAATAAAGTGCGAGGCATTATTGTTTCTCAGCTCCTACACCTGCTATTTCAGTTGATCTTATCTCAGTGGGGGCTAATGTGTAATATACCCTGTTTTTGATAGGCTGATGGAAGATTTACAAAATCGATCTATGGATTTTCAGTTTGCAGATACCTAAAGCTCTTTGCAGTCATCATTTTATCTAGACTTCTTCAGCCTCAAGGTCTGTAGACAACTATCCTTCATCAAGGTGCGAGAACCCAAGAATCCTGGAGTCTAGCATCACTCGTCCTCCCCTTTCCGGTCCTTATTTCCGCATTTTGTGAGATGATCTGAATAAATGGCTTCTGAGTCCTGAGCCTAAAGTGATGCTTCAACACCCTGCTCAAGTTTCACTCCTTCCAGGACTGCAAAATGTCATGTTCCTCCCTGTGCTCCTTGAGGAGTCAGGGCTTGCTAGACTCTGACCTTCTTTCCAGAAGCCTATTTTTGTCTGCCTTCTAGGGAATCGTCTGCTCTCAATGCCCTCTCCTGGTTTCCAAAATCCAGGATTGAACCTAACGGCCTCTAGTCTGTGACCCAGTGACCCCCCCTACCTGTTGGGTGATTATTTGTCACCTTTCGACAGGCAGCATTCTGTCTGTTCGACTTTCTTCCAGCTTCCTGCCCTCTACTACCTAATTGTGTCCTCATAGAAATCTCTGTCTAGGCCCTGGCTCTTCTACCCCAGCTATTCTCTGGTTCATTTAACCCTTGTCAAGCTAGCTACAAGCAGAGGAGTTTGTATATCTTGGTGTATATGATCAGCCCCTATGGAAGCCTCCCAGACTGAACAGAGTAAGAAGCAACTTGTGTTCTCTAAGTACTAACAGTGTGGCTGAGGGTGTCTGTTATGTACTCTACTTCATCAACCTGAATGACTTATAGAAATGATTATGCACTTTAAAAAAAAATATAGAAAATCGACCAGCAATACCAAAATGACAGCTCAATATCAACAACAAGAGGGAAGCAGAAATTACCTTTCATACAAAATCCATATGATGTCAGTGTTCTCCCCAATATCCCAGACTGGCCCCAAGTCCTGAGCCAGGGCCTCCAACATGATGTATTCTACTTCTGTTCCCCAAACCATTTAACTTCTGCTACTAATATGAGGACTATTCAGAAATATAGCCCACCTGGGCATGTTAACTGCCTTTTAGCATTGGGCACCCAAGTACATGGCTAGCCTTCAGCCCTTGTCAGTGGGACAGAAACACTGGACACAGAGCTGAGAAACCATGAACTTCAACTGTTCAGGAACATAAAGGTATCTACTCAATGGAGCTAGCTCTTGAGGACAAGTCCGTTCTTCTGAGAAATTTGCCCACTTGGAATACTGTCTGGTTTGGACATTTTTTTCAATCACATGGTGACTTACTTGAGACATCCCAGAGGGAAAATTCTTAACTTGACAGCAAATTAGTCAACTAGAAAAGGCCTACAAATTTGTCCCTTCTCTGCATCAGCCAGAGCCTAATTAAGACCCTAGGATGGCTGTTACTTTGTGCCTGTGTTGCTACTCAGTTAATGGCCCTATTATCGTTAGCCTTGCAATCACTCCTGTGCACCACTCTAGAGATGCTCTTTAGAAGACAGCATTTTGAAAAATAGTTTCCAGGAGAATCAATAACAAACAACAACTTAGAACACTTCCCAACACCCCCATCAGTGAGGGTGTCAAATGGGGCTGTGAATGGGAGTCAGAAACCTAGATGTACTGGTTCCTCTAGTACTTGGACATGTGCAGAGCAGGGACATTTTTACCCCTTTGTAGGTCAAGAGTAATACTCCAGCTTCTTCAGTGTGTTCTGTTATGAGGACCATAAGCTGTAAACACCAACACATTATACAAAAGTCAGCACTACTTGTCTATTCTAAGGCCCGTCTTCTGACAATTAATTGATTGATGCAGCTCCTATTTGCCTGATTTCTTCTCTCATTGTGCACTGAATCTAATCTCTTCATTTGCCAAGATTTCTCATTTGAGCCTAGAGAAGCAAAGCCTCTAGGGCGCTTGCTCATGAATGGAGGCTGCAGAGCAGGTGGGCTTCCCAGCCCAGGTCATGCTCTTGGCCAGGCAAAGGGCTCATCCTGACCAGCCTGGAGCCAGGTCTCTTGACTTACAGACTATCTCCACAATAGCAGCGAATGCTGGCTCTTTAAGTTCCCGTGATATAAATATCCTGGATATCATGTGCATGTGGATTCCTTCTCATTTAATTGGTAGTTTGGATTCCGCTGCACAATCAGCCTTCCCTCCATCGAGGCAATTAGTTCCTGCAAATGCAGTGGGTGCTTCTCAGGCTCTATAATTATCACTTAGTGTCAAAAATCAAAAAGTGGAAAGAAGCAAACCCTAACCATATGTCTCGGAGGTGAATGTCAGCCTCTAAGAAAAAAAATTCAAGCCTAATTCTTCATATGTTTTCCTCTGCTTGGATCTGATATTGGAGGTATAGCATATCTACTTTTTAGAGTATGATGATTTAAAAATGACCTGACCCTCAATGGCAGGGGCATTTCCCTTATATGTCAAATTGGAATTAAACCCTTTTCTTTACCCACCCAATTCACAAGACTCAGGCAAGTTAGGCTATCAGTTTCACAGTTAAGTCATACAGTTATTGGGACTTTTAAAGTCTAAGTCACACTATAAACATAAGATAGCATTATTACTTTAGTTGATAACATATTTCTCAAGTAGAAGAGGGAATGAATTTGCAACAACACACCACTCTGCATCTGCCCCTTTCAGTGTCACCTCTCAGGGTAACTCTTTCCAACATTCACAAAGGGATATGAGGACATCTATTCTCTTTTACTACTAACTTGATTTGGCAAATAAATCCACACACTGAGGGTGGAGCTGACCTAATCTGTGCACATCCATGAGCTCTGATTGAGGCGGATGAGGGATTTTGCTTCCTCAGGGCTCTGCCACATGGTGGCTGCCTGGTTAACCATTTTCAGCCTTGGGATAGTGTGAAGTTCAAGAGAGATTGTATCACCAAATTAGCAAGGCTTAGATCCTTATTTAATGTTAGTTATTTTTCTCTCTAAATGCTCGTGGCATTGATAACAATACAAAGTGACATCAAGGAATAGCTCATATGCAGGTTTTGGCATCTAACTCTAGTTCTTCTTCCACTGATTGCTATTTATTTAAAAAGAGAATTGGGAATGAGACCACCCCATATCAGTAGTGTCCTTGGACTTTATGGAGAGAGAACAATTTGGATGCTGTTCTTCACAAATACTTAAGTCACAATTAAATGTTGCTACTGTACTTGGGACAAAGGACAAGTGATCAAAGAAGACTAATTATAATGAATTATGACCCCTCTTGAAGTCTGTTCGTGGTATTTCAGCTGCCATGTGAATAGATGACAAGGCTGAGGAAATAACTGCCTGCCATCTGTCTAAAAATTCAAAGCAGGAGCAAAAAGTGCTCGGAAGGTAAGTCAGTTAATGATTAATTAAAATCTTAAAAAGTTGTGTTCACTAGACAATTTGTGAATATGCCCAAACCTAAAGAGACCAAAAATGTCTGGGATGCTGGTATCCATCAATTCCAGTAAGACTTTCTAAAATGTGGACAGATAAAGATGAAGTGCTTGAAAAATGCCCTATGTTCAAGACCAGCCCCTATCTTTTTTTTTTCTTTTCCCATCCTAGCCATTCAAGTAACTTCCCTGAGCAATAATTTATGCATCAATCAAATAGGAAAACAATACAAAGATAACACAAAATGCAGTGCCTTGTCTAGTCGCCTTGCAAGGTTAACACAAGAACTTAAGAGAGAGGCCTCCCACTCAATATGCTCAAAATCAGATTCCCTGACTCTCCCCAAAGCTATTTTCATAAAGCACCTACATCAAAGAGAGGTATTGCTATCTACAGTCCTTCCAGTCACTACTGATCCACTACTGGGGATACGTTTAGACTCTCCCTTGCATTTCCCCTCTCCCACCAATGAAATTAAATGTTCTTTCTGTCTTTCTGATACATCTCCTCAACTCAGTTTCCACTTTCATGATCTAAGTGCAGGACTCAGCATCTTTGGGCATCATTTCCTCTTTGGTTATCCAGCTTCCAGCTTTGACCATCCATTCCATCACCTGCAGCAAGGGAACTGCACACAAATTTCAAGTCCAGTAGGACATTGCCCTTCCTGGAATCCTTCAGTCAGATGGCTCTACAACATCTATTGTGGCAACAGATGGAAAAAAAAATACAAGCCCTAGGGGCCTCTCTGGTGGCACAATGGGTTATGTCTCAGCACTATGAAGCTATCCACAGAGACTGCAGTACGAGTTCAATCCCTGGCCAAGGAGCTTCCCATAAAGCAAAGCAGACCTCTCCTGCCTCACCAGCTGCTCCCCTCAGCAGTGTACTTCAGTAGATCTGCCTGTTCTACTCCCCAGTCTCTCTGGTGAATGCTCTCACCACCCTACACCTCAGTTCTTACATGCACAAATACATAAATCTTTAAAATAATACAAACCCTAAATAAATCTTTATTTTGGAACACTGATATATAAAGCAAATAAAGGTAGAACAACAAGACTATAAGAAAAAGTATTCTATAAAATATTATCAGCTAGTCCCACAAGGGTATCCCTGAATTATATCTGAGGACTCAAGAAGCTATTTTAATTTACATAATTCAAATTCCACCTTTACTTCCCCTTTCTTCATTTCTAACTCAAACTCTAAAGACATCTCATACCTAAAATTCTACCATATTGTGATATGCCCCATTATTTTGTGGCAGCAATCTCTTAGAACTGAAGGGGGCTTTGGAATCTATAAAGTTCTTTCCTAACCCTTATTCAGTTATTCAGTACATATTATTCAGGTATTACTTACGGACTTGACACAATACCTAGTGTTGCAAAAAATAAAGCAAAATAAGTTATCCCTGTTCTTTCACATGCAATTAATAGTTTAATGGAGTGGGTAGATAAATACTGGCTCAAGTCATATGAAGCAATCACATATACTGGGTCAAATACACCCAAATATAAAGAATTTCATCTAACTTAATCTATATATGCTACATTCTATAAAATTTGACCCAACATCACTGTTAGTGGGTGTGTTAAGTACTGACATGAAAATATTAAGCCAACAGACCACAGAGGGGTGAATTTGAGCAGGAAACTGGGAATAAATCCCAGAAGAGAGGACACTGGACAGGTAGTAGCAGCAAGAGTGAATGGTATAAACCAGAAATCCAAGAGCACACACAGAATCATGGCTTAAAAACAATTCAGAGTCATGTGGAAAGCAGCACAGATAAATAGCAGGGAATCTGCATGCTAAAGGCAGAGAGGAGCACTTCCAATATTCAGCAGGGATGAGGACAGTTCAAAGGATGGGCATAACAGAAGCCAGTGGGCCCACCCTAGTGAGGCGTGTCCCACACTGCAGTCCCCATAGCATGGCCCCAGGGCTTACAGAGGGATACAGAGCATTACTAGGCCCACAGCAGTGCAAAATTTCTGCTCTTCCAGAACTGCTTGCTCAGCCAGGTACCCTGCCTGCTCCCCAGCACATTCTCTACTACTCATGGCCTTACAACATATAGATTCAGAAAATGTGCACTGTATCCAGATTTTACCATACGCAGCTCAGCCTCTCCCAACAAGAATAGAAAACTGTGTGAAGGAAAGAGGAACAAAACAGAGCAAATGAAGTAGCACTGTTGAGGCAAAGGGAAGAAAAGTTATGGTGAATAATTATATCCACCATATGATCAGTAGTTAGCATGTATTCATTACTTTTTATGTGAGAGGCTGCCACACAAGTTACAGATAATATGTGTAAGTCATCATTATAACCTTCAAAATAACTATTATTTTCCTTATTTTACATAAAACAAGTCACAGAGAGGTTAAGCGATTTGTCAAAGGTTACACAAATCAAATGATTAAGCCAGGACCCTAATTTCCTAGGTTGGTGCCTTTATTCGATCTACTCTACACAGATCTCCATAATTCAATAGTCAAATTCAGTCTTTAAAACATAATTTGAGGTCAGTATGGCTATTATTTCTGTTTAAAGAAAAAATAAACTGGTATGGAGGACAGAGAAATAAAAAGTAATGTGAGAGAGCGTTTAGAGAAAATTAGAATGGTTGGTATCAAAAGCAGGGTGTGTATCCCCACTCTATTTGGGAAGAAAAAAGTAGAAAATTCCCTCCCTTTACGTAAAGGAGATAATGACTTTACCATTCTTTTACTCCTTGGGTACTTTCTAAAGTTATTCTTCATCTCTTTCATTCAGTCTCACACTCCTGACAGACACAGGAATGAGCCCATAAAAATAGAACTTCTCCCCTTTGAAAGTGATCTGGTTGGGATCAAGGGTCATTATGAGTAACTTTTACTAACAGACACTATGATTTAGGCACCGAGAGAAGTGGCATTCCCAGAGAATCATGACTAGCAGGAGTTGGGGTTGATGAGTTTGATATTTTGAAGTGGGTGTTAGGCCATTCCCTAGAATCAAGTGATTGCTGTATGACAGATCCAATAGTGGAGCAGAGGCTAAACTCCAGGATTCTGTATAAATCTTGAGAAATAATTCAATATGGCACAGCAAGACTATTGGTCTCTACTCCAAATATTAAAATGGGAGAGAAGAGACATTTCTGGAACTTGGGTCAACAGAAGAGCCCACGCCCCAACAGTTCATGGTGAGGACACAGGTTATGTCAGAATGGTGACAACTCAACAGGGGAATGGTGAATGTGGCTCAGGTCGGTGTTCATAGTGAAGGCTAATCTAAAAGATTAGGATTCTTCAGTGGCCTCAGCAACCCCGGGGTATGGTATGGAAATGTAGATCAGAGGCCATTTAGGTGGCAGGCCTGGCTATGGCTAGAGGAAAAAAATTCTCTGGGTACAGTGGGGCCAGAAGACAACATCAATACATAGATACTGTGGGTAAATGGAGAGATTCAATTTGCGTGGCTGAAAGATTTCCATTTTCTCAGGTGGGAGGGAGCAATGCAGCCGAAAATGCTGGGCATACCCACTAGTAAGTCTTCCTTCCTGTCCACAGGTTCTTGAGGCCTAGATGACATTTATATGAGTACAGGAACACTTTTACCCCAATCAATGATAAATACATTTTTCTCCAGAAAACTGATGTTGCAAGAGATTAGATCTTGGTTTTGGAATCTAAAGGGAGCAGGGAAGACATTTAAATCTAAGACTATCTTACTCAAGAGAGTGGATGCTTTAATCACTTTGTTGTATTCTTGGGGACACCGCTAGGACTTGGTCCCTGATGCTTCTGGTTTCAGTTTCTCAAATATCCATCATCTGATCAGTAGCTAGCCAGGCATTCACTACTTATTATTTATGAGACTTGGCCATATATTTTACATATGTTCTGTCATTATTTCAACTTTTAAAATGGCTCTTATTTTTCCCAGCTCCCTATTGCCATCTTTGTGCCATTCATGAAGAAGTCAATCTCTCAATGAGTTTTCTTTTTGTGTATGATTGTTTATATTTCTGTCTGGTAGATCCTGAATTCAGTATAAATGGCATGACTAATTCCCTGTGGATGGCATTTATCTTGTACTATGAATTCTTGGAAAATACCTGGAACAGAGTAGATGCTTAAAACACGGGTTGTTGATAATAAATATAATACAATGAGATATCAGGTAAGGGGCAAATCTTTCTTAGAAGAGTTTTACCTGTTTCCCCTCAAAAGCACTCACATGCACTGATTCACCCACTTCCTCTGGCCAGGCGGAAGGAAGAACAAGCATGGGCAATTGACCTTGACCGAGGTGGAGCCACATGATAGACGAAGGGGTCCTGTCAGAGAGCTTGCTTGTCAGTGACTCAGGATTGACCGTGGATGTACACCATGATCTCTTCATACTCTCAGAGTTTGAAGCCCACTGGCAGGTTTCTCCTTCTACACAGGATGGCTTGTACTTCGACTGTGTTCTCTTCCTACAGATCCATGTTGCATTTTCTGTTTAGCTTTTAAGTCTTAGAACCCAGACAAAGGGTCCTGGACCCTCCTTAGGATGTCTCTGTTGGGGAAATTGGTCCAGAGAAAGAAAGGGGAGTTCCTGACTCCCAAATTTGTCCTGACCTTTTCACTATAAAGATCAATGCCTTTTCCATAGGACAGAGTGATTTAAATGTGTCTCTGCTGGCATTCAGTTCCCTAGGGACCACAGAGAAGGTGTTTGGCAGGGATTTCCCTTCTATACATCTGTTATGTGAAGAATTGTGAAGCTGAGAAATCAAATGAGTAGATGTTAAAATAAACAGGGAGGACTGTTGTTTCATCAGGCAGTGTGGTTCCATTCACCAGCAGATATTTATGCAGCTCTTATTATGTTCCAAGCTAGGTGCTAGGTTCAGGAGACATACAGATGAGGAAATGCCTAATAGAGGGACTAGAGGAATCAGATTGGTGAACAGATAATTGCAGTCTGGTTTACTTTGCTTTTAATAGATGCACAGATATATTTATAAGGACAGACTATTTCACTTTGGGGGTGAGTGCAAAGTCATACAATCTGTGTAGAGTCTTGACAATTAAATAGGTTTCCATATCGGTACAAGGTATTCTGGAAAGAAGAAACGATACCCGCCATCGCACATTGAAACTGCTGTCTGGTGGGAAGGGAGGAGTGCAGGGAACTACCAAGATAAATGCTAGACTTTGCCGGCACCTGGGGATGGCCACACCTGGGGAAGGCTAAATATCAGACCAAGAGGAACCTCTAGCACATAGAAGGCAATGTGGCATTTCTAATAGTGTTGGATTTTTTTCATTTATTGGTATTACAATTTTTTCATGCTAAATACTGAGCTTTCTTCTGTTGTAGTGAGGAGAAAATTTGGGCAGAAATTCCAGAATTTTATCATGTGAAAATAAATGGCTGCTTATTGGAAGGAAAAGCATGATACCAGTTTTCCATGACTATTTCTTATTTGGAGAGGATGAGTAAGAGGTGAAGAACTTTAAGATTTCAGTTATCAAGGATTCAAATTTCAGTCTCTCCACTCCTTAATTAGACAAGTGACTTTGGGTAAGGGACTAAATTACTTAGTATGGGGCCTCCCTGGTGGCGCAGCGGTTAAGTGCTGCACCATGGAGCTGTCGGCAGCCGCAACCCAAGTTCGACGCCCAGCCTGGGAGAATCCCACATAGTGCGGCAAACCTCACCCGCTTGGCCCATTGTTCTCCTCAGCAGTGTGTTTCTGTTGATCTGCATGTTCTGCTCCCCACTTTGGTGAATCCTCTTGCTGCTCCACGCCTCTGGCCTGTACCCCAGCTTGTATGCATAAATAAACAAATCTTTTAAAAAAATAAAATAAATCACTTAGTGTGTTGTTCTCAATTGCCTTATGCTTAAATGGAAATAACATTATCTACCTCACAGGAGTATTATGAAAATTAAATAAAAGGTTTGTTGCAAATGTTTTCTCTAGCTTAATGTTTGCCTTTTAATTTTGTTTAACATGTTTCTTGACTTAGAGGTTATTTTTAGCATTTAAGTACCCAAACATACAATTTGCCTCTATGGTTCCTTTTACTGGTTTTATTGTTTAAAATACCATTTTCCCTCCCTGAGGTCAAAGAGATATTCACCTGTGTTTTCTGTTTCTTTTGTAGTTGAACTTTTTTCATTTGAATATGTAATGCATCTGAAATTGTGTTTCCTGAATGCTGTGAGATGGAAAGAGTTAACTTTTTCCATTGGAAGAGTTACATGATACATAGCATGTAATTGATCCTTTCCTCATGACTGGGAACACCAGCTTAATAACACTTTATATTTTATACTTGGGTTTTGTATTTTATCTCCTTGATCTACATTTTTGTGGCACTATCTTCCTTTTTTAAGTTCTTACTCAAAAACTTTGCATAACATGCACTATCTTCCATACTTTGTTTCCAAAATATTCTTGTCTGTTCTGCTTTATTCTTTCTTACACATTTTAAAAGGGAGACAACTCATAATTCAAACTTCATAACCAGAGAAAGACAAAACTACTCTAAATGGATGAAGGCAGAAAATATAGTTGAAGGACATGATGTAGCACCTAGCTAGCTCTATGTTTATCTATGAAATCTGATTTCCTTGATTGTCCCTGTTATGGATATGCCATTGAAGAGACATTTCCAGAAGAACTAAGATCTCAGAGGGTACTGAATTATCAGGGCTTCATTAGCACTATAGAAATTGCTCATACCTGATAACTAGATCACCAGGGAATGGAATACCCACTGCCAACCAGCAATTAATCTGGGCACAGATATGAATGATAGCAGTAATCACTGTGAGTTATTGAGCAATTACTAAGGACCAAGTACATCCCAAGCACTGAAAGGCAATAAAATGTAATGATTATAAGGATTAATTTAGGATTCAGACGGTCCTGGGTTCTAGTCCCAGTTTTATTACTATTTAGTGTGTGACTTTAGAAGTCTATAGTATTTTTCTTGTAAGAATATGATACATAATTAATAGGTACCAAAATCCCTACCGTGATCCTCCTCTGCAGCAACAATATTGTCAAGTCAACTCATAAAAATTAATTGAGTTAATAACCTTCTCACTTTTGAATAAATAAGGAAAAAAAAACATAGTAGTAGGCAGCTTCATTAGATTCATGCAACTGGTTAGAGCGGACTTCATACACTAGGTTTCTCTGATCTCAAAGTCTCATGCTTTGAAAGTATGCATTATCTTTCCTGCATTCATTTTCACAGTACAGAAACTAAGGGTGATTTTTATGTTGCATATTGTTTTCATTCCACATGAAATTATTTTTATTTGAGAAAATTTTGTGTCATGTTCAATTTATGTCTTTTCTTTGATTGGTATGGTTTACCATTAAATTAGTGCAATGATTATAGAAGACTATCCTAGGAAGTGATGAAAACTGTCTTTTAAGTATGGTGACCAACGATCCTGATTTTCCAAGACTCTTCTAACTTACCTGCACTATTTGAGTCAATAAGCTGTGTTGAATACCCTGGGAAGACATGGAGAGTAACTCTAGTAAAGGACAATTATGAAAATAAACACATCTTGCTTATCATATAACTTAGATTATCAGCACTCTTCATTCTCTAACCAGGATAAAATAAAAGAACACATTTCAATGGGTTACCCATTTCAATGATTACCAATTACTATTATTATAATGTTGAAGTACTTGTAATTCCATCTAGTAAGAATAATCTGTGAAATCACTACTCTTTCTTCATTTTAAATATGAGAAACTAAGAGTCAGAGAGGTTTCCCAATATAACAGAATCTGGTAGAGGTGGTTGTCTATGTAAGATTCATACTCTTCTTCCAAAGAATAGAATTTTGCTTGAACAAACCCTAACATAATAACTAAATTTCTCAGACATCCTTCATTTATTTGGGTCACATGAGACCAGCTTCTGACCAATGGAATTTGGACAGAAGGGATGGACATTCTCTCAAAACTGATCCACAAAACCCACATTTTCTTCTTCTCATTTTCCAGTGGATATTGATATTCATGGAGCTCTGAGAGCTATTTGATAAATATGGTTGAGATAGAAGGAATCTGGATCTTAAATGAAGATACTACCATTACTAATGCAAGTGCATATTAAAAGGGATATAGAATTCTAATTGTTGAAGATAAATATCTACAGGGGAGAATAGCTGTTATGAACTCATTTTGATCCAGATTTATATAAAATGTGTTATTTTAGTCTCTCAATGGATGGATAAGATGGTTGTTTGGATTTCATAATCCAAAGTGAAAAAAATTATTATACCATGACAAAAACAAATTGGAATTTCAACTTGTAAAGTACAAGTTACAGATAACATAAGCAATATGGGATAAATTTTACTGAGGAAAATGAAATAAACTGTATTTTTAACAGTACAAGTCAAAGCCAATGCATGTTCACTTAGAAGCACATTGAGTTCTGCAAATGAACATGTGGTATTCACAGCACAAACCCAGCTGATTCAGCAAATGTACTGAATATAAAATCCATCATGTTCTGGATGGACAGCCTGACTTCACAGCCATAAACAGAATTATGTCTAACAGCCCAAGGCTAACACCACAAACAATGAAACACACCATTATGAGTTTATAGAACAAGGCTGTGAATACTAATAATTACTTCCACCATGGTTGGGCCATAAATAGGATTATTAGACATCAGCAAGGATGACAATGCTGGTTTTGCAAAACATCTTTAAATCAGAGGATACTCACAGGTTTGGAGGGCAAAACACTTGATGATGCCATGCTGGATAATGAGTTAAAAGGGTGTGGACCCTACTTATCTACTGAGACATTTTTGTTCTGAACTGTAAAACATATAGGACACTCCTTAAATTACATTTCTTTCTTCTTTTATCCTGGATGGAATTCTTCAAAGACAACAGGGCAAGTAGGTATAAGCTGTCATCACCTTGCAAGCAATATATAATTTAAGTGGTCATTGCCTCTTGGGGCAGATTTTCAAAATGCATATATTGTTGAAGCACTATATAGCTCAGAGGCCCAAAAGAGAAATCATGTATGTGGATCTTGAAATAAAATAGACAAGCTGGGGCACACAGAGGAAAGCTGATATACATCACCCGTTAAGATTATTCAGTAGTTTTATTGATTTTATTTACATTTGCTGCTATTCCTCTGAGAAGCTAAACAAACTACTTGTTGAGGCAAACACAAGGATGGCTGCTTTATTTTGTGAAATTGGAAACAAACACCCCAGCTCCCCATGCCATCACTCCTGGGTTTTGCTAAACTGTTTGCATTTATCAGGTAAATTTTCTAATGTTAATATTTGCCTACGTGAATTCACCCTACTTTACACATTCATAGGCAATTCTTCATTTCTTTAAATATTTGACTGCCAAATAAATTGTGCTGGGGCCCTTCTAGGATCAAGTATGTACTAATTCAACCAAGACATGGCATATAATATAACTGCTAGGAACATGGACTCTGGAGCTAGACTGTTCAGCTTCAAATCTAGCCTCCAACACTTGTTATTTGAGTCTTCTGGGAAAGTTATTTAAATGATCTGCATCTCAGTTTTTCATCTATAATATGGGGATAATAATTTCACCCACCTCTAGAGCTGTTCCTGAGACCTGTAAGAATTAGATTGCTTATAATACTTAAAAAAAAAAAAAAACTATCTGGCATACACTGCTTACTGTTATATTGATTTCTGTTGTTATTCCAAAAAGAAAGGGCCCATCAGTAGCTGTGCAGGTAACATAGAAGATAAGGATCATAATAGGAAAAAATGCCTTTGTTATCAATTTAAAGATAACGCTAAGTTCAACGTTGAGAACGCTGAGATAAAACCCTGTCACCTTCTGCACAGAGAGTGGCTATGGGAAGAAAAGCCCTCAGCTATGGCAGGGCACCTGAATATTACTTCATAGGCTGCTATTACACTGTTATCTCTGTTGGATTAAATAAGGTTTACCAAAAGAAAAATGTCAAAATAGAACTTGATAAATTATTTGCATTGACCAAATTAAACCCACACTAATTATTAAATCAATAAGTACATTTAAAATGCACATTTTAACAATATGCCAAAGCCAAGGATAGGAAAATTGTTACTTTACAGCTGCACTGGATCTACAGAGTCAAGGTTCTGAGAAGACTTAGTCAGAAGAGGTTTGTTGGATGCTTGTAAATCTCTACAAGAGAATATGAGTGGATTTCTACAGAGAGCAACAGTCAGGAGAGAAGTGAAAGGTGTAAAGATAGTGTAGTATATATAACATACTAAACACATAAAATTTACAAGGTATAACAATAAATATATAAACTAGAATATAACATTTAGTATATAGTAAATACTTTAGTATATGAACTGCAGTTTCCCTCAAAGAAAAGTTGTACAGATAGCTGCTAACAACACCACCCTCCAGATTGTCTTTGGTTAGTTAGTTGGCTGGAAGATTGGATAAAACAAAATCTACAGTTAGTTCCATTTTGGAGAGGCTCTGCCTTAACAGACTTTATTCGAAGTTTTTGCTGCTCCCTCTGTGAGTATGACATACCCACAGTAACCAACAAAAGTCCTCTAGAAGAGGCATACCAGCATTCCTCAAAGAGAGATACAGAAGGATAATTCAAAAACTAGGCTTTTTTACTGCAAGATTTCAGAGAACTTGTAGTGTTCTAGTGTATTTTTCACATTATTAATGAGAAACATAATGTACAGTGTTTTTCAAAATTATTTCAAAATACAGTTCCCACCATCATTTCTTTTTGCAGCCATTTGATCTAGAATTATTGACCTAAAACATAACATATCAAACAAAACACAGAAACCACTAATCAGCTTCTTTCCAAATTCATCTCTAGCACGATCTCCACATACTAAAGCTCAGTTGCGGAGTTGACGTTGTTTTATCAGAACAACCTCAATCAACATCTCCCTCTCTCTTTTTCTCTCTCTTTCTGTCTCTGTCTCTTTACCCTTCTCCTTGTTCTCTCTCTCCCCACAGATCATGTGTTTCATAACACAGTCTTTGTTTTAGAGAAGGTGATCAAAAATATATGTGAATAAACAAATGAATAAACTTATGACTTGACAGCTGACTTTCAGGACAGATACTAGACTTTCAGAGTGGATACCAGACATTTACATATATATTACATATATTATAGTATATTACACATATTATATATACACACATGTATATTCAGATACATACACACACTCATATATGTATGTGTGTATATACATGAATTCAGCAAATTAGTAATAAAGTACACTATAACCTGAACAAGAACATTCTTAAAAAATGTCAGCATTCAAAACTTTATGATACCATATATATGGAATCTGAGAGAGCTGAACTATCAAAACAGAGAGTATTATATTGGTTACCAGGGACTAGGAGTGGGAGGAAAATAATGTATTATAAATATCAATCTTGCTAAGAGACTAGGCCTTAATTATTCCCACTACAAAAAAAGAAATGATAATTAGTGACCTACCATAGGTGCTATGTGATGTTAAAATTGCAATCATATAACAATACATAAAAGTATCAATTCAACACTTTATATAGCCTGAATTTGCACAGTGTTACATGTCAATGATATTTCAATGAAACAGTAATAAAGCCATCATTAATGGCATCCTGAAAAAAATCACCTTTATGGTGGAGGAGAAAGCTGTCTAATCCTGGGTCACTAGGAAGAGGAACAGTTATCTAAAATGACAGACAGGATCTGGACATATTTTCTTTTTATTAAGGTAATATGGACTTACATTATTGATGGAATTTTTGAAGTATAGGATTCCCCTCAGGTATAGCCACTGCAGTACACCCACCACCATATCCTGAGCACAAATTTTAAATCCTTTCACATTTATCTAATTTTAAAATAAATTTATTATAACTGCAAAAGTACCTTAACATCTAAAGATGCCTCGAAGGCAGGGACACATCTAACCATTAACCATGTATCAGTTTTTGGTTGACATAAAATGCTTGTAAATATATGTAAAGGACTAAATACGCAACAGTAAAAATATTTTTAAGATACACATAACTTATAACCCAGACCAAACAGAGTTCTTTCTCCCTGTGCTTTCTTCCTACTTAAGCAGTGGCTTTTCTAGAAGCTGTGCCATACAAGAGAGCTATGGACAGATGTTTTTAGAAAATATTTACTGCTTCATTTCTTTAAGAAAATCGCAGCACACACAATATACGTATTACTTGCCAAACTTCAAAAATGTTTTCAAAAGTGAATTATGCTTAAAATGTCTATTGAAGGCCTTCCTGGTGACGCAATGGGTTAAGGCTTAGCACTATGAAGATATCTGCAGCCACTGCAGCACAAGTACAATCACTGGCCAGGGAGCTTCCCACATGGTGCAGCAGACCTTTCTTGCCTCGCCTGCTGCTCCCCTCAGCAGTGTACTTCAGTGGATCTGCCTGTTCTGCTTCCCACTGTGTCTCTGGTGAATCCTCTCTTACCTCTGTCCTACAAACCCCAGTTCTTGTATGCAAAAATAAATTAAAAAAATAATAAAATGGCTGTTGATACCCACAAGTACTGACTGTAAGCATGTGCAGCTCTATATTTATTTAGAGTGAACATTTCTTGGGGAAATTTCTTAGGAAAAATAAACCACCTTTGAATTCTTCCTCCTTTTTGGGCAAAAGGAAATGTTATATCAACACCATCTATCATTTATTCCTCAAATAAAAAAAAACCCTTCAAATTAAAAAAAAAACTATCTTATCACCAATCAAACTTAGACAAAATTTTACCTATTTAAAGGAAATATCTATCTTGTACCAAGTGGTAGTGTACAGGACTATGTGTCACAGGAAGATCAGCCATTTCTATTTTGCATAGCAGCAGCACTTGGAGCTTTCTGCTATTCACTGAACAATTCTCCATCCACTAGAGCACCACATATAGAAGGACCTTAAGTTCTCCCAACATCTGGACATCTTCAAAGTTCAATCATATTTTTGCAATTTTCAACCTAACAACTATTTAGAAAGAAACACATCTCTCTTTGTTTTTATACATAATACAAAGATGAGGCAATTCCTTGATATCAAATTGCTTATGATTGCATGTGTGTGTGTGTATGTGCATGCCCATATGCACATGTGTGTTTCTAAGGCTGAGAGAAGTGGGTAGGAAAAGCAAACACAAAATCTTGAGGTATAACTGATTTTAAAACATATTTTAAAAATGCTTGTGAACCATTTGGAATCCATCTCTGGACCAATTAATCCATTCAAGCATTCATTTGATAGATTATTAGTACATATTCACTTTGTGTCAACACTGTGCAAGTTTAAAATCCATGGTTGCTGTCCTTGGGGAAGGAGGTTCATAGCCCTACCAATTAAAATGATGTCTATGCAGCTAATTGGGGTTCAGCTGGGTAAATGTTTTTTTTTTTCTGAGATACTTTTTATTTCTTTATTGAGGTATAATTAACATGCCATAAGATTCACCCCTTTAAAGTGTATAATATGGTGGTGTTAGTGTATTTGCAAAGTTGTTATTACCACTAATTCTAGAGTGTTTTCATCATCCCTCCAAGAACACTTAATGGTACCCATTAGCAGTCACTCTCCATTCCCCTTTCTCCTAGTCCCTGGCAACCACTAATCTACTTTCTGTCTGTATTTACTTTTGCTGAATGTTTCTTAGGAATGGAATCATATAATATGTCACCTTTTGTGACTCCTTTCACTTGACATAAGGTTTACCCTTGTTTTATCATGTATCAGTGCTTCATATCCTTTTTATGGTCAAATGCTATTCCATTGAATGGTTATACCACATTTTGTTTATTCATTTGTCAGTTGATGGACATTTGGATTCTTTCCACTTTTTGGCTATTTTGACTCATGCTACTTTGAACATCTGCATGCAAGTTTTTATATGGATGTATGATTTCAGATCTCTTAGGTATATACCTATGAGTGGAATTGCTGGGTGATATGAATTCTTTTAACTTTTTGAGGAACTGCTGAACTGTTTTCCAAAAGACTGCATAATTTTATAATTCCTTCCAGCAGTTTCTCCACATCCTTATCTAAACTTGTTATGATTTATCTTGATTATTGCCATCCCAGTGGCTGTGAAATTCATTGTGGTTTTGATTCATGCTATCTTAATGACTAGTGATGGTTTGAGCATCTTTTCATATGTTTATTGTCCATATTTTCTTTTTTCTTTTTTTTTAATATATATTTTATTGTTATTTATGTATTTTACATTTTGTATTCCCCTTGGTCAGCTGGGTAAATGTTAAAATAGAATTATTAATAAAGAACATTTGGAACACAAGGAAGGAAGTGACTTTGTCATCCTGGGAAGAGAGGGACGTTTTCTCAGGGTGCTAACATTAAGCTGGGTCATTAAAAGTTGAGTAGGAGATAGCTAGTGGGGGAATTGGTGGTATCTACTCAGAAGGACAATGACTGAAAAGGTTTGGTATCAAAAATGAGAGTGGAGTCTCATGATTGTTGATCATTTGGGAAATATTTTAACCCCAATTTAAGTATCTGAATATTAATGACTGAAAATATATATTAGGGCTATGAGAACTGAGTTCAGATAGTGAAGTAGCTTGAACATAAAGCTAAGAATAATTTTTTCTATACACAGCAGAAAACTTAACCCATTGTAATGACATGCAACTGTTTAGTAAGTTCATGCTGATCACCATATAAAGAATGATTTTGGGAGGCTCAAATAAATGATACAACTGCCACAGTTTAGATAAGATTTGACTAGACTGAAACAGACAGGGTGGAAAGAAGAACCTAGCTCTCAGGTATCTGTGTAAGGGTAGGACAAGAAAGTCATCCTCTTTGAGCCATACAGCAGGTAAGAGAGGAGTGAATAATCAATCCAAAATATATCTCACATCTTTAACTAAAGAAACTACTTGTATGGCCACATACCAAACATCAAGCCAGGGGATGTAACAGGTGAAAGATACTAATGAGAGAAACATTTCAGTTTCAGACACAGTGAGATGTCTATGAAGGCAAGCCCATTTTGCTTTTCTCTAGATAGGTCTAGACAAACTACCAGCCTGCCATCAAATGAAGCTCACAGCTATGCCTCATTTGTCCAGCACAGGAAAAAAAAATAGGTAAGTAAACTAGTGAATGCCTGTGAGTGAGGTATGCATATACATATGAGTTGGTTTATGCTGCCCCCTTCAAATATTTAGGTCCTAAATGTCACTTACCCTGGGCACCTCTGGTTGACACCCTTGTATGTATCTCGAAGACAAATGGGCCATACAAGACAGTTTGGCAGTCATCAGCCAAAGGAGTTCACACAATGGGAACTGATAACATAACTCGAGAATTTGTAGGGTGGCAAAGAAAATTGGCCTAAGGATAGTCTGTATTGGGAATGTGCCAAAAAAGAGTATTTAGATCTTTCAAGTGCGATTTATCTTGGAGTTAGAGGATGTTAAGTACCTTCTCATTCCTCAACAGCATTGCTTTAGAAACTAAATCAAACCTTTTTTCTCCTTAAATATTTGGCCAGCCTACACAGCATTTATTATTTCACATTGTATATTCTCTGACTTCAGATCATCACATATGATATTTGATTGTAATATCGCATTTGATAATTTTGCATTAAGCTATATTACAAAGATTCTGATACTGATAACAACATCAATCAAAAACTTTACAGGTAGCACTTTTCATTCTAAACCTTTGGAGAAAAAATGGAGACTACATAAAAACAGAGGTGTTATCTAATTATTTCTGTGTGTTTTGATAATATATTTTCTTTTTTTTTTTTTGTTTTAAAGATTTATTTTTGATTTATACATACAAGCTGGGGCACAGGCCAGAGGCGTGGGGCAGCGAGAGGGTTCACCAGAGACAGAGTGGGGAGCAGAACAGGTGGATCAGAAATACACTGCTGAGGGGAGCAGAGGGCGAGGCAGGAGAGGTCTGCCGCCGATAATATATTTTCAATGAAAATTTTTCTACATCCATATTCTGAAATTAGGGGTTTTCATGCCTGGTTTTCTTTCTGCCTGGAAACTTTATAGTAGCTATTTCTATGGTCTGTGCCTTCTGGCCCATCTCCATCAGGAAGGCCTGTTCAGCACACCCTTTCAAAAGCAATCTCCTTTCTCCTCGGCTACCTCCCTGCACCTTATTATCTTCTCTCAGTGCATCTTTTTTGCAGTACTAGTCACAAGTTAAAATTACATATCAGCTAATCATTTGTCAATTGTGTCTCATCCCCCAAAGTATAGCACATTAATTCTTCTAAACTTCTTGTTTCTTCAGAAACATCAGAATAGCTTTTTGAAAGAATGAACATACTATTATACAGAGGGGTGGAAAATGATGGCAGCCTATTATTTTTTCTTTCATGTATTAGCTAAAATGCCTTCTTTCAGGAAAAGGTAGAAACATGATTTTTCCTTTTAGTCATCAGTTTTTAAGATAATGAATGTATTTCCATATAATCTTTGAAAGATGACCAATTCAGACCTATATTTCTTTCTAATGAACTCCCCCATGGATAGAATCTGTGTTTATACCTCCTAGTGATCTTACAGGCACTGAAAGTAACTGCCCCACGTCAAATGCTGTCAGCTAGAGCTCATAATCACCTTCTTCTTGAAGCCGCTACAATTTTTTCAGGCAGAGTAATACAATCCTTCCCAGATGCTCTCTTAGCTTTTTGTATATATTTACATTAAACATTATTTGGGGGAGGGGGATAATATGGAGTAGTAGATAACAACATGAATTGATGTAGAAAAATGAATTTAACCCTCAGTTTGTCTCTTATAAACTCTGGGTTCTTGGCCAAATTACTTAAGATCTCCAAGTCTTCGTTATCATAGCTAAATAAAATGGTTATTAAACTAATTGATGAAATAATTTCCATAAATCAGTTATCAAAGTGCTTGACACTGTATGTTGTCAAAACATGTTAATCAACACTATTATAATTGTTCTTGAGTCTGTTTCTCTCTCTGTCTCTCTCTCTGTCTCTGTCTCGCTTTCTTCCTCCCTCCCTTTCCTCCTTTTCTCAGGACTAGAGATACCTGCTTGAAGTTCAGTCTGTGATCTATATATAACCCTTACTTTTCTAAGCATTATATTCAAATGTAAATGTCAAGAAGATATGTAAAAAATCAAAGATACTGCAACAATATCTTTTGAAAGCTCCACAGGTGGTTTTTTCTTTTAAATATTTTTTTTATTTATGCATACAAGCTGGGGTACAGGCCAGAGGCATGGGGAAGCAAGAGGCTTCACCGGAGACAGAGCCAGGAGCAGAAAAGGCAGATCAATGGAAATACACTGCTGAGGGGAGCAGCGGGCCAGGCAGGAGAAGGCAGGAGAAGTCTGCCGCGCCATGTGGGAATCTCCCAGGCCAGGTGTCGAACTAGCGACAGCTCCATAGCACAGCGCTTAACTGCACCACCAGGGAGGCCCCACAAGTGGTTTTTTATTGTAGCAACTTGTATCCCTCTAAGGGAAGGACACACATTGAGCCCTATTACATCAACTTCTGGTTCAGCCTAGAACACCAAAACCCAGCTGGCAGAAATAGGCCTGTTAGATGCCACTTCCAAGGAGCTTCTATTCACATTACTCCTAGATGTGTCTTATTTCATAGGATATTCACACAGAAATAAGAGCTTTGATACTCTGGTCTTCAAATTATGTCTTTTCCTTCTATTTCTGATATAAAGATTTCTGACTATTGAAACTCATAATCCAGAGACTCAGACATTTCTTTTCCCACAGATAACACTAAGCTTTGAAATGAAGCAAAACTTCAGTTTTGCTTAGAAAATAAAACCTAGGTCACACAACTCTCCCAATCTCTCTCATTCCTCTGTGTGAATTCCAGTCACCCTGGTATTCTTTCAGCAGCTCGAACTTACTATGATTCTCCTGAATCTAGTCCCTTGCCCAGACTATTTCTCATATCTGGGACCCTCGCTCTCTACTCCATACCCATGCTATACCTAATTAACGCTTAAGTACATTTTAAATACCAGTTAAATGCCACTTTTTTTTTTTAATGAAGGCACCCTTAACTCTGCAAAACAGGCTATAGCACGTTCTATCAGCACTTCATAACCCAAGTTAGAATACCATTGCATTATTCACAAGATTATTTGATTCATGTCTGTAACACCTGCAAGAGCCATAATGGTAGGAATAAGACTCTTTCCCATATTGTAGCACATAACACTGAATCATCATAGGGTTGGCATCAGTAAATAGCTGTTGGATGAATGGAAAATGAAAACAAAGAGTCAAGGAAATGTAATTCACATGTATCAATTATTTACTGATGTTGGCAGCAGATTGGTGGGAGCAAACACCTGGTTACCTATTATTCTCAACTTTGACTAATCACCACATTTCCAAATATGGAAGTCAGGACTCTAAGAAGTGAGTCATTTGTCTATAATAGCAATCTGAGAGTTATCAATAAATTCTCCAACCAGAAAAGAGAAGAATACTGTTAAGGACAGAACCATACTCCTTTGTCACACATTCTTGACTAAAATTTCCAAATATCCTCAAAGTATAGCAAGGATGATACACTAGAATAAGTCCTGACTGTGTGTGACCCTGAAAAAATGGTCAAGGAATTTCATTTTCTAAGAACTACTAAAATAATGCAACTTCTTTCCTCATTGTTGTTATGAACCCACCACACTTGGATTTCCCAATCTTGAATTCATTTTCATTTTCCACCTTTGTTTTTTTAATAATAATGTTAAAAATATAACTTTTAAATAAAAACAAAAATTTTATTTTAAAAAGAAAAAGGCTACCTTATATTTTAAATACTTATTGTGCTGCAAAATATTGAATTTTAGGTAACTCCCAAAATTTTACTGTGATATAACAGAAAAATAAAAATCATGTATTTGGGCCTCCCTAGTGGCACAATGTGTTAAGCGCAGTACTATGAAGCTATTCCCATCAAAGCACGAGTTCCCATCAAAGCTATTCCCACCCGGCCATGGCACAGCAGACCTCTCCTGCCTTGCCCTCTGCTTCCCTCAGCAGTGTACTTCAGTTGATCTGCCTGTTCTGCTCTCCACTCTGTCTCTGGTGACTCCTCTCACCACCCCACATCTCTGGCCTATGCCCCAGCTTCTATGCACAGATAAATAAATAATAAATATTTTTTAAAAACCATTTATTTAAGGTGCAAAAATGTTTTAGTACATATGCCTGGTGAAAAGGCCAATTTGAACTAATTAAATATCTAAATAGCATATCAATTATCTCAGTTATTTTTTGTGACCTGAGAACAATTAAGATATTGCCTTGTGAGAGTTTATTGGCATTGAAATTTTGATGGAAGGTAAGTGAAGTATGTGCTCATATGGAGGTGTGAACAATTGGCTAAACAATAAAATTTGAGAAAATGTTTTAGAAGTAAAATCTATTCTTTCTGTCTCTGTCTGTCTCTGTCTCTGTCTCTCTGTTTCTGTCTCTCTTTCTTGATTGTGTCCCTCTCCATTTTAAAAGCATAGATTTCTAGGAAAAGGAGAAAGGGGAAAAAAAGGAGGTGTCTGCATAGACACAGATGGGCAGAGAGCTATTCATTTTAGCTTAGGAGCTTAGTAGCATCCCATTTTGTATATACCATATCTTCCTAATCCATTCATTTGTAGTGTGCACTTAGGTCCTTTCCATAATTTTGCTAAAAGTGTTGCAATGAAAATAGGATGGCTTATATCCTTTCAAGTTAGCGTTTTTGTGTTTTTTGGGTAGATGCTTATAAGTGGAATTTCTGGATCACACAGTAGTTATTTTTAGTATTTGGAGAAACCTCTGTAGCCTTTTGCGTAGAAGTCTACATTCCCACCAACACTGTACCAGGATTCTTTTTTCCCCCATACCATTGTCAATACTTGCTGTTTCTGGTATTTCTTTTTTTATATGGGCCATTCTCACAGGTGTGAGATAGTATCTGACTGTGGTTTAGATTTGTATTCCCTGATGATAAGTGATGGTAAATCGTTTTCTACATGCCCATTGGCCATCTGTTTGTCTTCATTGGAAATGTGCCTTTTTAGCTCTTCTGCCCATATTTTAATGGGTTATTTGTTTTCTTTTTGTTGAGTTATATGAGTTCTTTGTAGATCTCGGACATCAGCCCTTTGGCAGATGCCTGGTGTGAAAATATCTTTTCCCATTCAGTAGGGTGTCTTTTTGTTTTTATGATCATTTATTTCACTGTGCAGAATCTTTTCAGTTTGATGTAGTTCCAATTGTTTATATTATTTCTGTTGGGAAAAAAGTCACAAAGACATCACTGATACTGTGGGGTATCATGGAGTGTTTTGTCTATATTTTCTTCTATGTATTTTATGATTTCAGGTCTTATATCCAACTCTTTAATTCATTTTGAGTTAATATTTTCTGTATGGCTTGAGATAGTGTTCTAGTTTCATTCCTTTGTATGTGGCTGCCCAATTTTCCTATCACTATCTTTTGAAGAGAGATTTTCCTTTTTCAAATACATACTCTTGGCTCCTTTGTCTTAAATTATCTGTTCACGTAAGTGTGGGTTTATTTCTGAGCTCTCAACTCTATATCACTGGTCTGTGTGTTTTTGTTCCAGTATTGTACTGTTTTGATTATTATTAGTTTGAGGTCTGGGACTGTGATACCATTATTCTTCCTCTAGTTTCAGGATTGCTTTGGATATTTGAGGTCTTCAGTGGTTCCATATGAATTTCAGTAACTTTTTTTTTTTTTTTTTGAAGAACAACATTGAAACTTGAATAGGGATTGCATTAAATCTGTATATTGTTTGGGGGTAAGTTGGACAGTTTAACAATGCTAAATCTTCCAATCTATGTACAGAGAATGTCTTTCCATTATTTTGTGTCTTCTATTTCTTTTATAGCTTTCATTATACAAATCCTTCACCTCCCTTGTTAAGTTTATTCCTAGGTATTCAATTCTTCTCCATGGAATTGTTTTCTTGATTTTTCCCTTTTTCAGATCATTTTAATGTAGGAACACAACTGATTTTTGTAAATTGTGACAAAATGGATGAAATTGGAAGGGATTATGCTATGCAAAATTAGTCAAAACGAGAAAGAAAAATACCAGATGGTTTCACTTATATTTGGAATATCGAGAAACAAAACAAAAGGTAAAATAAAACCAAACCAGTAAGAAACCCTAGAAATATGACTGTAGAATTGAAGCTACCAAAGGGGAAGGGAGATGAAACAGCAAAATGGGGAGGGGGCATAACTGACTATGGTGGAGGACTATGGGTTCCTTGGTGGTAGGTGTTCTCTAGTAGCGTTCACCTGAAGGATTTATCCTATACCTCTAAATCACATACAGTGTTGTAAAATGATGTTATATTAATTAAAAACAATTAAATATAAATCTATATTCTTAGAAAATTTCAACTAAACAACAGTGTTGTTAAGTATTGTCACGTTGTTACATTAAATCTCCAGAAGGTATTCACCTGTTGTAGCTGAAACTTTGTACGCCTGAGAGTCTCTCCAACTACCCTATACCAATCCTTAGGAAAAAAAAAAAAATTCCTATTCATGCTTTTATGAATTTGACTATTTTAGATGAAACAAATAGGTGAAATCATTGAGTATTTGTCTTTCTATGTTTGACTTATTTAATCTAGCAAGATGTCCTCCTGGGTTTATATACTTGGTAATGCAAATGCTATGACTTTCTTTTCTTCAAGCAATTAATATTTCTATATCACATTTTTTCCATTCATCTGTTGACCAATATTAAGCTTATTTCCCTATTTTGACTATTTTGAGTAATATTTCAATGAACATGAGAATGCAGTTAATATTTTTAAGATCATTTTTTATATAAGCCCTTAAGTGAAATTGCTAGATCAGATGGTAAGTTCTATTTTTTATTTATTTATTTATTTTTTTTTTTGCGGAATCTTCATACTGCTTTCTACAGTGGTCATACCAATATATCCCCACAAAATGTGTATCATTTTCTCCTCATACTTGCTAACACTTCACTTTTGCCTTTTTGGCAATAGCATCCTATCATATATGAGGTGGTGTCTAATTGTGGTTTTATTTTTTTTAAAGATTTTTATTTATTTATGCATATAAGATGGGGTACAGACCAGAGGTGTGGGGAGGTGAGAGGGTTCACCAGAGACAGAGCGGGGAGCAGAACAGGCAGATCACCAGAAACACACTGCTGTGGGGAGCAGCGGGCGGGCCAGGCGGGCAAGGCAAGAGAGGTCTGCCCTGCCATGTGGGAATCTCCCCAGCCTGGTGGTGTCCAACTCTCGTCACTGCTGCCAACAGCTCCACAGTGCAGTGCTTAACCGCTGCACCACCAGGGGGGCCCTAATTGTGGTTTTAATTTGCATTTCTCTGATAAGTGAAGCTAACTAGCTTTTCATATACCCATTGTACCTTGGTGTATCTTCTTTTGTGAGAAGATAGATTTTGAGAGATACATATTCAGGTCCTTTTCCCATTTTTAAATCATTTATTATCTTCTTGGCTACTAAGTTGTATGAGTTCCTTATATATTTTGTATAGTAACCTCTAATCAGATATATGAGTTGCAAATATTTTCTTTCACTCCATACATTGCTTTTTCATCCTTTTGATTGTTTCATTTACTTTATGAAGATTTTTAGCTTGAGGCAATCTTACTAGTTTATATTTTTGTTTTTGATGCCCATACTCTTTTGTCATATGCAAAAAATTGGTAAGACCAAAATCAGAAATATATTTCCTTATTTTGTCCTTGTGGCTTTATACATTTTATACTTTCAGGAATTACTTCTAAGTACATTTATGTGTCACTTTTAATTGTTTCATGCATGTCAAATTCACTTTTTTATATAGTGTCAAATAAGGGTTCAATTTTATTCATTTGTTTGTGGATATCAGTTTCTCCAGTAAATGAAGAAACTACCCTTTTTCAACTGTGTTGCTGGCACTCTTGTCAAAGATCCATTGACTATTAATGTGGGCATATTTACTTTTGGGATCTTTATTTTGTTCCATGTGTTTGCTTTTAAGTCAACTGTTCTGCTTACTCCAGTTTTGTGATATATTCTGAAATCAGGAAACATGATAGCTGTAGATTGTTCTTGCTCAATATTGTTTTTATTAATGGTCTTTTAAGGTTCCTTATAAATTTTAGGATTTTTTTCCTATTTCTATAAAAAAATGACACTGGTATTTTGATAAGAATTGCACTGACCATGCAAAGCATTTTGAGTTACATAAAAATTTTAACAATATTAATTTTTCTAATCATCTCTTCTGGATTAAGACTTGCCAGTAGTGTTCGCCAACTTCCATGGTATTATGAAAAATTGTTTCATTACTGTAAAGAAAAGTTGACTTTCCCTGGTAAACCATGAGAGTCAGTGACCTAAACCATTACACAAAGTACTGACATTTATAAAACTTTTTATAGCTGTAAAAATGGTGGTTCAGAGAGGTTAAATGACTATCAAATTCACAGAAATAGCAAGACAGATTTGAAAATGTATCTTTTGATATCAAGCCCAACGTTCTTTATCTGCAGTCCAGCTGATAATATATCATTCTCCCTCAACCACAGGTGAAAGGACAGGAATCTGCTACCAACACCATTTTTTCTGAAATCCTTCTCAAGTATATTAATATCTTCATCTGGCAACTAGTTCTGCAATTGTGATTCACATATTCAGGCAGTAAACTGTATGTTAGTCTTACAGTGTTTTTTTTTTTTTATTTGTTTTGTTTTAGTTATAATCTCTCTCTCTCCTTGATGCTAAACAAGCATTCTTTGATGGGCCTTTTTTCTTGGTCTCCAGAAGAATAACCAGTACACTAATACAATTATCACCCTGGGAAACTACAAAATTGCTCCAGGATTTAAATGGAGCTAAAGAAGAAAGATTAACTATTAATCTGTAGTGCCTAAGGAAATACACTCATTTCTAAATCCAAAGGGATTTGTTATGTATTAATATGACCTAAAGTTGCATTCCCTTCTGGGAAGAAATCCAGAATATGTGTACATTTTCCATATTTAAGCTGTGTGAGCAAGCAATTTACTATAGTCAGCAATGACCACAGCAAACAATAAAAATGCCATTTTAATCACTCTTGAAATTAGAAAAAAACATTTACAACATAGGCTTAATAACTAGAGTGAGACGATATGGAAAAGCAAAACGGATACTGGAAGTTAATATATGTATGATCTCTTGTGGTAAGTGTTTAGCACATTAACTTTATGACTCTAGATATAATGAATTACAATCATTTTCCAAGTAATCGATCCTTTTTCTGCCACCTAGATTACAGGTAAATTGACTGTATTAGTTGAAAGTTGATCCGGGTATTTAGGAATAAAGGTAGAATATCCATAAGAGTTCACAAAGCTATTTTTAAGTAAGATTACAGATAAAGGCCTCTTAGCCTCAATTATTTTTAATGAACATGTTTCATTTGAAATGTCTGAGGTAAAACAAATATGCAAGAAACCACAATGAAACAGAGGGGGGATTAAGGAAGTAAAAAAAAATCATTAATGAAACAAAAAGCAAATTATACAGATTAAATCAAATAACACTAAGGGTGAATGTTTGGGAAAATAATGAGGTAAGAAAACTCTTAGATTTTTTTTTTAAAGAAATAAGCAAATGAAACAAGCAAAAGATATACAGTAGATATGATAAATGAGATGTAACAAGGAGTTATTTTTGAAAGTTGCAAAAAATATTGTGGACAAATCTGGTAGCATAAAACTGGAGAGTCTAGAAGAAGAAGATAATGCCCAACAGAATAAAATGTCTAAAATTGACTTCCAAAAAATGGTAGAGAACCTGAACAGTACAAAGACCACAGAAAAAGATGGGAATTATAATTATCTGCCATTTTAAGGTGGCCCAAGACTCAGAGGTTTTCCAGATAGACCCTACAAACTTTAATAAAAAAATGTCTATTTATGTAAATAATATTAAACAACTGAAAAATGTGCAAGGTTGTGAAACTCATTTCATGAAACTAAAAAAAAAAAAAAACAAATATTTAAACCTAACAATCATAACACAAAAAGGACTATATGACAAATTTGTATATGTACAAAAAATTCAAAATGAACTACTGATAAAGTGAAACCAGTACTAAAGTAAAATAATAAAATCAACAAACAGATCTTATTCAAAGCACACAAAAACAATACAACCTTATAAAATCTAAGGTGAAAATTATTCATCAATTAATTTTGCTTATCAAATGAGGATAACCAATAGGTAATTGATAAGTAGCAGTTACTCCTAGTAAAGATGGAGGGAATAAAAAAATAAATAATTTGGGATTTCGAAATAAAAAATAAAAATAAAACAAAACAAAATAAGAAATTTAATGAAATTCTAAAGTTTCAAACAAAACTGTCCATTGCTTTTAAGAATTTAAGTGCTTAGAAACCGCTAAACAGTTACAGATTTCCTAAGAGAATTTAAGTTATATAGAGAAGGATTTAATTTAAACTAGTGATTATCCTGTCAAGAAAGTGAGAAAAGATAAATTTAATAGCACACTTGAAGGAAGAAAATTTTTAAACTACAAAATCAATTGAAAATTATAAATGAGAACAGAGAGCATATCTTGTTCTTGAAGAGACATCATATCATAAATTGTTTTCCCAAATTAGTACATAAATACAATTTCAAATAAAATCTCAATTGAAATAAAAGACAACAAGTGATTTCAGGAGAATACAAGAGAGCAGGCTAAAATATTTTGAAAAAAGGGCCTCCCTGGTGGTGCAGCGGTTGAGCGCTGCCCTGTGGAGCTGTCAGCAGCGCGAGATGCGAGTTTGACGCCCAGCTGGGGAGAATCCCACATGGTGCGGCAGACCTCTCCTGCCTCGCCCGCTGCTCCCCTCAGCAGTGTATTTCTGATCTGCCTGTTCTGCTCCCCACTCTGTCTCTGGTGAACCCTCTCGCTGCCCCACGCCTCTGGCCTGTACCCCAGCTTGTATGTATAAATAAATAAATGTTTAAAAAAATTTTTTTTGAAAAAAAGAGAAAGATTACAGAAAACTTTCTGTTTGGATTTTAAATTATTTTGCCACTACAAATATCAATAGCATATAAATATGAAATGAATGTAAAAGGCATGTATGTATAACTATAATAGCATATAATTGATATATTAATAATATATTGACATAGAAATAGACAAACAGGCCTAAAGAAACAAATTTGAATTTGAGAAATAAACACAAATGTACATTATAAAATATATGTTAAAATGGAATGGTAAGATTCAGTGGAAAATATTTCATAAATGGTGATGGCATAATGGACTGGGTATGTAAAAATAAAGCTAGAACTACAACAAAAACCACAAAAATAAAGTAAGTAATCATATTTATAAATGAAATATTAAATATATGAGATGAAAATCATGAGATTTTTCTATCAACCGGGAAAAGTTAAAAGTCTAAATCAGGCCTGCTATTTGAGGAGCATAAGGAAAAGGAGAGAGCAACACTGACTATATATAATAATTACAGAATGCCTATAATTTTAAAAATTATGAAGAAAGTCAATCATCAATGAGCATAACATTGAACAGGTAAGGAAGATAAAGACAAAAACAGAAATGCAAAATATCAATAAAGAGATGAATTTTAAGTTCATTATTAGGCAGGAAAAATCCTATTTCAAAAATCTATACACTTAATTTATATACATTGTAAACCAATGTTACCTCAATAAAAAAATAAAAGTATTTGGTATCATACATTTGAAGAGGTTTGAAGCTGTATTCCTATTATGCATATTGTCGTAAAACAAGACAACCTCAATAAAAACAAAATTATAAATATTCACTCTACGGTCACTCAAATTATTGATTAATTAAGGTTTTAATTCCTTCCATAATGAATCAAGGATACCAAGAATAAATTAATATATAACCTACTTCCTTAATTCACTTGCAGTGAAAAACATATAGTTCCATTCTCTTTCAGTAATCAATTTATATGTCATTATAGTGACATTACATAAAAATATTTTTTTAAAGATTTAGTTATTTATGCATGCAAGAACTGGGGTGTAGGCCAGAGATGTGGGGGATGAGAGGATTCACCAGAGACAGAGTGGGGAGCAGAACAGGCGGATCTACTGAAATATACTGATGAGAGAAACAGTGGGTAAGATAGTATACATCTGCTGTGCCATGTAGGTTAGCTCCCTTGCTGGGGATCAAACTCATGCTGTAGTGGCTGGCGATAGCTTGATAGCTCTGAGACTTCAACCCCTGTGCCACCAGGGAGGCCCTAAATAAAAATCATTTTAAGCAGACATGCTAGACAGCAGCAGATTGCAGACAGTATTTCTGAATGATTCCTGTGGTTTACTAAGAAAATGACACTCTTCTAATATAGTTAAAATACATGACTACATTATATTAAATGGCATTATAATGTATACTATTAGATAGGCAGCAATTAAAATAATATGATATTGGACTAAAAATAGACACATAGATCAAAGGAACATAATAAAAAGCTCAGAAATAAATCCGCATACATATTTAAACCTGATTTATGATAAAAGGAGTCATAGCCATACAATGGATAAAGGAGAGTCTAACAAAGGACACAAGGAAACTGGATGACCAAATAAAAAGAATGAGAGACTCCCTGGTGGCGCAGCGGTTGAGCGCTGTGCTGTGGAGCTGTCGGCAGCTCTGTGCTGTGCGAGTTCGACACCCAGCCTGGGAGAGTCCCACACGGTGTGGCAGACCTCTCCTGCCCCGCCCGCTGCTCCCCTCAGCAGTGTATTTCTGATCTGCCTGTTCTTCTCCCCACTCTGTCTCTGGTGAACCCTCTCGCCACCCCACGCCTCTGGCCTGTACCCCAGCTTGTATTAAAAAAAAAAATAAAAGGTTTAAAAAAGAATGAATTTGGAATATACCATAACTCCATACATAAAAACAAATTCTAAACAGATAATTTAAATTCTAAGATTAGATGTAAGACCTGCAACAGTAAAACGCATGGCAGAAAACACTAGTGATACATTTTTCATGTTATCACATATTTGGAGAAGTGACCACTAGGGCAAGGAAAATAAAGGCAAAAATAAACAACTGGGATTATTTCAAATTAAAAATAATGTTTACACAGTGAAAGGAAACATATTCATTTACACAACTGACAAGGAGATAATATCTCATAGATACACACACACACACACACACACAACTCAACACCAAAAAGCAAACAACCTAATTAACAAGTGGGCAACAGATCTGAACAGACAATTCACCAAAGTGGATATTCAGAAAGTCAACAAACATATGGAAAAATATTGTCTTTACAAAGGGAGATGCACATAGAAACTACAATGAGATTTCTTATGTCCGTGAAAACAGCATATTTTAAAAAGACCTCCAACAGCAAATGTTGGATTGGATGTGGAAAAATAAAAAAAGAGAAACCCTAATACATTTGCTGGTGGGAATGTAAACTGTTACAATCATTTTGCAAAGCAATTTGGTTTTCCCCTAAAAAATTTAAAAAAGAGAGTCTCCCTAGTGGTTTAGGGGTTAAAGTCTCAATGCTGTCAAGCTATCACCAGCAGCTATGGCATGAGGTGGTTCCCAGGCCAGAGAGCTGACCCACATGACAAAGCAGACCAATCCTCTCTCGCCTGCTGCTCCTCCCAGCAGGATATTTCAGTAGATCCATCTGTTCTGCTCCCCATTCT